>OY728151.1:2119895239-2119990239 GCA_963277665.1 Viscum album | reverse complement strand
GATAATTTCTTCATGAAAGATATGTGTGTTTATTTATTTATTCATAATGCTCAGTGGCTTGTGAGATCATTATTCACAAATTAAAAAAACTTTTTCATATCTTTTCTTCATTCAAGAGATCACATTGTTCCTCCTCATGTAGTTGACTGGTTTATGGATACTAAATTTGTGTAAGGAATAGGTGTGCACTATTTTTCTTTTCAAAATGAGATAACTTTATATCTCATCAGTGGATCTTGGTTCACAGTGCTTCAATATTTATAGAATAGTTTCACCACCTCTGACCATCCAAGAAATATATTTCATCAAGGCTCCAGGTTAAATACAACATCAAGGATAATTTAAAACACCCAAATATATTGATATTTCTTTGAATATTATAATACAGGATATGAGAGATAGAAAAATGTGTAGTTATTTTATATGGGACAAATTCTCACATGTAAATTAAAATAATCTAATACTTCTTTATTTTTAGAATCTCAAACTCGTGCATGTATCCCAGATGCCCAAAATCCTCTTGTAATTTTTTTTATTAAGAATTCTGAATATTCATATTATCCTCAATATTTTTCATATTATTCATAATATTTCTTGCATTCAATAAGTATATTTCATTCATGATGTTATAATGATCAAATTAGTCTCCTTCTATAGGTATGATCACTAAAAATGGTTGAACTAAAGATGATAGACTCCATAAAGGTTGATTGGAAAATATGTCTTCATTATAAGGTTTCAGATGATGACTATGTTTAAATATAAATCATAAAATTCATCTAATCGGATGTGTATCATTGTATCTATAAGTTTTTAATTTCAATGAAAAATACCCACATGTTCTCATCCCACATCGGAGTAGTGCTTGGTTGAGCGCTCCTATTTATACCTCACAATTCCATTTTCTTTTTTGATGGAATTGGGGTCGACACCTAGAACACCGCACACACATATCAGGTGGGCCACACAAACCAACCCCCATTTTTTCCACTATGTGCACCATTTGGGTGTTATTTTAGCTTTGATCCCCAAGCTCCCATGCACTCTTTAGGGGTTCTATGTAAGCCCAAATCCTTCATACCACCCATGGAAAGCTAGGTAAACCCAATCTTATGTGGTTGACTCCTTGGTTCTCCCACATTTGGTTATGGGGGTCCTTGGTTAGATGTGGGATATACCATTTTTTGTTAACGGACCACTCAAAATACTTAGTATAATTAATAATTATTAATTTTAAAGACAATAAATTCATTCTTATAAATGATTCCTTCATTAAAATAATTACTAATTATGAATTTTCAATATAACAGATGAATTATTCCAAATAATTTCTTCATGAAAAAATATAAATGTATCCTTATATTTTTTCATGGTCTTATCAGGATTCGTAACATCACTTCATCCAAAAATTAATGGAACTTCAATGATCTTAAATGTTTTATAAAATGTTGTTTTTATTACTATATTTTCTTATCTTTTCATTTTCTTCATTTCAACACTACTCTATAAAAATTTAAAAATATATCATACCCAAGGAATGACTTCTTAAAATCAATTCATTATTTTATTTTGGAATTCGATTATAAATTATAGACATATCTATCCTCTTATCATATTCACCTTTAAGATATTTTAAACAATGCACACATCTCATAGTACAATTGGAACATTTTATAGACATTAATAACATCTCTGCAATCATCACATCTAAAAAAAGAATATTATTACTGAATTACATCCAATGAATCAATTACAGTTATCCAAGAATCTACATTTTATCCTCACTCACAAATATTATTCAATATATTTAAATCAATGAATAATCTTTATTAATGGAAAATATCATTGAAAATAAAATTTAAAAAAATAAAAAATATAAAAATTGGTCTTCACAAACTCTCTCATTGTATTCATTATCAATAACCGCAATATTACCATTTATTATGATATGTTAATATGTTCTCATACCTAATCTCCTATATTCTTATCAAAATTTCATTTCACTTTATCTCCCCTTATTATAAATAAATAAGAATTACTTGGGAATATTATTATCTATTAATACTTACCAATTTTACATCAATAATTCCACTCTAAGTCTACTTGATCCATTATTAGTGTAGAAAACAAGAGGGTTTGATCTAGAAAACAAATTTTTCCCTTATAAAATTGAATGATAATAATTTAAATGAGAACTCACAATCTTCATAATGGACTATTAAATTATATTACCAATTTATAAAAATGATAGATACCTATTGAAAAAAAAATCAACCTAAAACTAATATACTCTCTTTAACAAATAGATTTAAAAACTTCAATTAGAAATAATGGTATTTTATAACATCCTTAGAACTTCTTCATCATTTAATTCCTCATATAATTGATAAAAATCATTTTCTCCACATTTGATTAAGAATATTTTTTTTTTAATAAGGGTGATAGATAAAGAATATATACCACTTGAATGAAATTTTAATGAAAACCCCTTCTATAATGTTCATATATTCATGAGAAAAATAATTCTAGGAACTTCATACTTTCATTTGAATCCCCCTAAAGTGAATAACTCCTTGAAATATTCATAATGGTGAATCTCATTAAGAATGAATTTTAAGAACTTTTGATATAGATAATAAACCAAAATAGATCTTCAACTTCTGGTTTTCCAGTGTTCACTACTCTCACATCATCATTAGGGATGATCTTCTTTAATCGATGCTCTTAAGAAAACCACCTTTTGATATCAATCCAATATGGGATATTCATCCTTTTTATGTTCAATTGAATCAAAATATTCTTCAAATATTCTCATTCCCCCCCCCAAGAACATTCAGCACCTTTAATTCTCTATATTCTAACCATAATTACAATATAAAAATGTTAAGGTAATAAGGTGAGTCTTATTTCTCCTCAATATGAATAGAATGGATGAGATTGTTTTCTCAAAAACGTTTCTCCACTTCCTCCATTATTAATTCTTTCACATTTAATATTCTGTTCTTATTTTCATTGATTTATGATAGATCTCATCATTTAATTAGTTTCTTTGTGTGTAGACTTTCTCTTGACAATATATTTGAATTCACTTGTTTCCAATGTTTCAATATTTATCATTTTTAATAACTCTTCTTATGTTATTTTATAGTACAATAATCTTTAGTAGTTTTTTCATCCATGTTTCACCTCCCACACAAAATATCTCGAACAAGATAGCTTTAATTTTTTGAAAAACTCTGATGAAATTTATATTCATAATGTGGAAAATTCTTTCTCACTTTTTCAAAAGCATTTTATTATGCTTCTTCAAACTTTATTACACTCCCAAAATTTATTGGCCCAATAAGTAATATATCTTTGTGGTTATTAGAATCCTTTATGGAGTTTCCAAATGGATTTAAATGAGTACCTTTTTTCAAATATTTCTTCTGAGTTACAATACTATTCTTGATAATCATCTTGGACCTATTTTGTATCTTATTTTTATTCGTCTTATTATCTAAAGATGGTTTTTTTAAGAAACTCATTATGTGTAATCTATTTTGAAACCTTATTCATCTTTCTAACCAGGGATATATCTTCTTACTTATATGGTATTCTCATCACATTATTATTTGATAAATTTTTGAGATGTACATGAATCGATTTTATTACCACCACCTATGCCAATATCCCAGGAATATTTTAGTGCATCAAATAGATTTGATGTAGATAGGTTCTTGTTGTTATGTAAATGTTTTATCTTCAAATTCTTACTTACACTTGGGATAGGATTATTTTTTATTAATAATTTAAGGTTTTAATCCAAAAATCCAATTCAAAATACTTGAATCTCTTTAAATATCAACGTTGACCTATAAATCATGATATTCTTATACCTTTTATATGTGGTTTAGAATTTCAAACATAATCAGCATATAGATTTCGAGTTTTCTTTACCAACTGTTGTGATATTACTGGGGGAAATATTTCCACATCTCTTCTTTCCACCATAAACATAGTGGAATTATATTCTTAATTTATCCTCATCCATATTTCTATACAATTTTTTTAAACCTATAATTTCTATAGAAACGGATTGAGAAAAATTATTACATTAAAATATGGAAGGTACCTATTTCTTCATAGAGTAATGAGAGATATCATTAGGTGATATAATGAACTTATTTTAATACTATTGAGGACTTTTCAATATAATAATTCAAATAACAAATTTTGGTAGCAGCTCCATACTTATTTGATTATAAATCCTCCACATGATTCTTTTTCAAGATTAGAAAATTTTATTTTTGATGCAAGACATCTAATAATGAGGTAATTCCATTTCTCTTTAGTAAAAACCATTCTATATTCATAGTTTATTCACATGTTTCGAAAATCCACATCATGCAACATATCCTTTTATTGTAATAGGATTTCATGTTCTTTGATCCTCTTGGGTTTCATTTCTAATTGAGTGTTATTGAAATCGATATAGTTTTTTATATTTTCTTCCAATATATAGTTCTTTTTCTCAAACACTTTAGTGACCTATTCCTTCTCTTGGATTTTATTTATGCACACTTCTTCATGTTTTTATTATCTTCATTTAAACTTATTATACTCTACATTATTGAATCCTTCTTATAAGTATATTTTTTCTCAAGTATTGGAATTTATCTTCATGATCTTCTCAATTTTTTCAAAGACAACCTCAATCAAAGTGATTTAATTTTTAATATTTTCAAATGTACCATAGATAATGGAAACAAAATCTTTATCAAAACAATTAATCACATTCCTAAATTTATTAATTAAAAAATCAACTATCATGTTATCAATTTCCCTAGTTCTTGGCTCATTTTCAAAACATAAATAAGAACATGCCTCATGATCTCATAAATACCCTAATCTCACTAAGTTAATAATTTTTTACACATACATTTATGTTGAAAAAAATAATGTCAAAAAATTTCAGATCTGACTTCATCATTTTTTTAGGTATTCAAACTTTTTTTCCTCTATTGATGATATGGACATTTTCTTCATCTTCTTCATCTCTTTATTTTCTTATTAATAAATTTCTTGGAATAAACTGATTTCTAATTTGAAATAGAAATAAATTCTATAAAAATACACTTAATTTTAAGTACAGTAAGGAAATATTATTCATTAAAAGAACAACTTTACCATACATAATTAATCCAATATAGGGAACCTAGATCTGATACCACAATAGATCCCAAGACTAGATGAACCACTAAAAGTATGGGGGAATCAATGGTTACTTTTAGAAATTAAAACTTTCATTCAAACTCTATAGAAATTTAGTTCCTTGATCCCTCATTATTTGAATTCTCACCCTTACTGTAAGAAAAAAATGAAAGCATTGAAAATAACATGAGGTTTTTTACAAGGTTCAATAGTAATAAGAGATCCTACTCTTTTCCATAAAAAATATATGTTTGTTTCACAGAATTTATTATCACTATTAATTATAGTGATTAAAATTGTAGAATAATTATCACATAAGTTTAGACAGGTAATATATATTCCCTATAAAGGATAAATGGTGTTATTTATATTGAAACCAATAGCTTTTCAATAGATCTTTGAAAACCTCCAATGAATAGGAATTTAAATGCTTTTTCATACTAATATAGTGTGCATGGTGAAATTTTTCTGTTTCAAATCCACATAGTCAAATATTATTCTAAATTAATACTAGCCTTTCACACCTTGAATTATTATAAATTTTCAAATTATGATATCTCTCTAATATTTCCATAATTTTAAATGATTGGTGTCATTGAAATTATTATACTTTCACTAAATAGAATCGATGACATTGTATTCAAGTTGGCCCAATACTCTTCTGAATAAGTAGAAATATTAATTCTACTATTACTCACTAAAATATTATAATAGTCAACTCAAAAGGCCTTAAAAATATTACATGTTTTAATCTTTATTGTTTATCAGTTTACATAATTCTCTAGATAATTCTACTCAAAGTATGTTTATTATTTCAAGAATGTAAATTTTGTGGGTCTTCACAAATTTGTAAACCCTAGAACATAGCTATTCATTGATCTATTATATTTATGTTTTATTATTCAAGACTATTTAAGATTCTCATTTTATACTTCCTTCTCAATAATGACTTAAATAATTCAGGATTCCAACTTGGCATGCATGTATGGAATAATCATTTCATGAATTGTCTTGTACTTCACATAAAAAGATGGATCATGTGAATAGTCTTCTTCCAAGATCATAGTCCCTCTATGTAAGAGTATAGTGAGGTCTAGTAATTTTCTATTCATCAAAGAGTGTATAGTTTCTTAGTTATTTTCTCAAACTAAATATTTGCATGATTCTTATTCTATATGTAACATGGTGATGTTGTACACAGTGGTTTGTAGAAACCCACTTCTTATAAAAATACAAAACAATAGGTACATGAGTCTTTCTTCATGTAATATTTTCATGGATATTTCCTTTTTCATGTTTCCCAATGGATTTTTGGGATTATTATTTTTGAAATCAGTATATTTTCATGGATCTCTTATTCACACAAGGTAGCTCATGTTTCTTCTTCACATAGCCAAGTGTCTTGTAGATTCCCCATTCATGCAAGGCACGGATGTGCTCTATTATTCACCTAAAAATTAAGATCAATCAATATATTAGAAGGGTCTCTCATCCCATGGTTATTTTATATTTATAAAATATTTTCTCTGCCTCTTCCTATCTAATAAATATGGCATGTTAAGGATCTTGTTTAAATTCCACATCAAGGATGATTTAAAACTTCTAAAGATCTTGATATTTCTTTGTTTCTTCAAACAGGGGTTTTGTGAGTCTGAAAAACATGGTGTTTTTTCTCATGGGATAAAGCCTAAAATTCATATGAAAATAACATAATGCTCCATATTTTTTAGAAGCTCAAACTCATTCCTATATCTCAAATGTAGGAACAGCCTCCTACAACTGTATTGGAATTCATCACACTAAATATTCATATTTTCATTGGTAGTTTCCATATTCTTTGAAATATTTCTTACATTTATGAAAAAGATTTCATTAATGATGTTGGGATAATAAAATGAGTCTCGTTCTCTAAGTGTGATCATTGAAGATGGATGAACTAATGATGATCAGATCCATCAAGTTCAAGCGGTGCAACCATATTTGATGGGAGGTTAAATAATGCCTAGTTTAAATGAGAAATATCATATTCATCAGATTGGATTCGAATCTTTATATCCATAAGTTTTTTATATAGGTGAATATTACCTACATATTCCCATCCTACATCCTAGTAGATCTTGGTTGAGCACTTCCATTTATACCTCACTATTCAATTCACTTTTTGAGTTGGCATTGGGTTCGGATCCCAAAACACTACACACACATATATATAGGGCTGGCTACACCTGTCATCCTCACTATGTTCCACCATGTGTAACCTTTGAACACCATAATACATTTTATCCTAAAACTCTTGTATGTTCCTTATGGTAACTATATAAGCCCAAATCTTTCATGCCACCCATGGCGTTTTGGGTCAAACATGTCCCATGTTGGTGACTCCTTGGGTCCCATACATGTGGTTTAGTGGGTCCTTGTTTGGCTGTTGGATGTCCCTTTTTTTAATAGAAATCTCAAAATACTTAGGATAATTCTTAAATATGAATTTTCAAGATAAATAATTCATTATTCCAAATTATTCCTTCATGTAAAAAAATTACTAAGAATGAATTTCCAAGACAACAAATGAATTCTTCCAAATGGTTCCTTCAGTGAAAAAATATAAATGAATCCTTATATTTCATTCATGGACTTATCATTATTTGTAAATTCTATTAATCCAAAAAAGGATTAAACTTCAATAATATTCATTGTTTTAGATAATTTTATAAAAACTAGCACATTTTATTATTTTCTCATGGTGTTCTTCTAAAAAATACTCCATAAATTTTAAACGATATATGATAACCATAAAAAAATTCTTGGGATCTCTTCATTATTTAATTTTCGAATTCAATTATAAATTAAAAACCTCTTAATAATCATAAATTATTTACCATTAAAATGTTATAAACATTAAACAAATCTATTAGTTCAATTGGAACATATCTTATATATTAAGAAAAACTTTGTAATAATAACATTTAATATGAAGAATTGTATTACCTAATGACACCCAATGAATCCATTAAAATTCTCCGAGAATCACCACTTTATCCTCACTCACCAATATTAATAAAAATATTGACATAAATGAATACTTATTATTAAATGAAAATATCATTTAAAATGTCATTGGAAATAAATATAAATTATATAAAGGGGGATCCACACACCCCAACAAAAGAAAATTATCGGTCGAGGGGATATTGGCCCAAGTGGAGGACTCAAACACAACCTAAGTACTTAAATAGTGGGAAAAAAACTCGGTAGATAGGGAAACCATGTACCATATATGTGTGGTGATACTAGGACTATCAATGGGATTTGGGGGTCTATGACCTAGAAAAACCATACTTCCAACGGGATTTCCAATCCTAATAATGATCTGATCATCATACACAAACCCTAATGTCATACCTAAAGAACTGAGGAAAGTAAAAAACATGTATCACCTAGATTCTTTCTTTAGATATTTCATAGAATAAAACCATAAAATTATACATGATAATTTGATCAAGATGGAATACTATTTCATCTATATTTGATTCTTGGGAAAGCAAATATGAAATTTCACTATGTCTGGAAATGTATATGACATTTTCTTTAGGGTTGCTTGGTGTTTAACCCAATAGTAATAGTCTCAGCATGCATTTACACACCTCAAAGCATGAGAAAGTATACTTAAATGGTGTTATTTATAGGGTACATATCAAGTTGAACTGACATGGTACTTGGTGTCTAGCACTAAATCCAGAGTCATGTAAAAGCAGAAATTCACAATAGGTCTCAAATGGTACACAAAGTGTAGAATAAAATGGCTCACATAGAATGTATTCCATGGGGTGTTGAGTCATGTAATTCCCCATTGTAATTAAATCCCTTTATATACCGTGTTTTTCAGCATAGGGGTACATGATGTGTTCCCTTAGGCTACATGGTGTGTGATATTTAACTCATATTGAAACCATAGTAGGTTTTTTGAATGTGATATATGGAGTGTGGTTATATAAAATATTTTGTGTATTTTTTTCTTTAAGAAATATTCTAAAGAATTCCAAAAAACCTATTTTCATCCCCATTACTACTACTGATTGGTCCCAAAACATTGAAAAAAGACTCTTTTAATTTCTTCATGACTCTAATGGTCAATTTCCAACCATCCTTTATATGAAAAAAAGAACAGAATGGGTTTTCATGTAAACCCATTAACCTTATTCACCACCACACTAAGATCCATATGTAATTATGACTTCCTAAAACTCTACCATCATCCATCATCAATCCTGACACCCAAATACTTTTTTCACATATAAATACCTCAATTTGAAAACATGAACCTTAATCACCCATTAATTCAAATTACATACATCAACCTACAATCCATGGTAATGGTCAATGAAAAACGTCCTAGAATATAATATGAAGTGTTGGGAAAAAAAGTAAATAATTAGTGTCCAATGATAGGTTCCATACCCTATTCATCTAGAACAGATCCACCATTCATAGTGAACATGATATAAGTATCACAAAATTAAAAAATAAAAAAAAAGTAAAATAACCAGTAAATGTATAGATCCATGCATTAGAGAAAGAATTAAAGAAAAATTCTCTGGGAAAGAAATAAAAAAGAACTGAGAAATACCCAAAAATAAAAAAACCCTTCATTATTGAAAAATAGTCATCACATTAATTTTGCATCGATTCTATGATTTTATTCATCATTTCCATGTGATTCTTTAATCGATTTCATCACATATCTCATCCCGTTCATTTGATCTGATACCGATTCTTTCGTGATCCAGTCACATTATCCCCTCTCTCTCTCTCCCTATGGTTTATGTCAAGAAATAATTCAACTAACCCCATAGATAATCTATAATGGGTCCTCTATAGGGGAAACATAGGTTTAAACCACCAAAAATTTCCATGATTTGAATGTTATAAAATAAATTATAGCCACCATGGCCCATCCTGGGGTCCCTGGGTGAGAACTAAAATTACATCATCGATAGGGTTAACCCCCAATTCCGGATGAAACTATGTCATTTTTTCCCATATAATTATCTATTAAGGATATATAGATATTTCCTCACAAAACAAATATGATGGGACTAGAATAATATATTATTTTTAATATATTATTTTTGAGCCACCATGGTTCTCAAAACTCCAAAATGGATCAATGACCAACTTCAAAAATATTATAATAATATTTTAAATTTTAATATAAAAAATCCATGTTTTCTAAGATATCAACATTTGTATTTGGAATATATATTCACATAATGAATAACTATTAAAACCCCCTTGAAATTTAATGTGGTCAACAATTCACCAAGACTTAGCTTGAGCGTAAACAGTGCGCCTTATGGTCAACATAACCACCATAAAATTTTTCTAAGGTTGTATTCTTGGGTAAATTTAAATTTCTCATAATTAAATAATATTTATATTATCCCATTGAAATAAATAAAATATCTCATTCTATAATTATATTCATTTCACATAAAATGAGATAAATATTATTAATTTTTTAATCTAAATTATAGTATTGATTTAAAATATATATATATATATATACATATTTTAAAAAATATACAATTTGAAACCTAGTATCTATTTTAGTATTCTTATATTTAGTAGTTTTTTCCTTTATAAAACAAATGATGATTAAAAGTTATTAACCAATATTTATAAATAATGATCATAATTTGGTAACACAAAAACTCCACTCATGTACCAAATGTTTTGTTTTTTTTCTTCATAAATATTTTTACTGATATTATCAGTTTTTAAATTAGCTATAATACATAAAAGATGATAATATTCTGTAGCCTCAATAAAAAACTCACAGTTCCATGGGAATAGAAATAAAAATATATAAATATATCAAAAAAATATTTATCAATGTACAACTATAAATTTCATTATAATCAGTTTATCACAGGGTCAAATTTAATTAAAAACACTTGGAATGGGAAAGTAATTTTTTTATTTATTAAAACCCATACTTATAAACTATATCATGCATAACATTTATTCATTTAGACACTCTTAATAATAGTGTTTTTTGAAAATAAAATCATTAAAATTCATAGGTATGGAAATGTTTTATCTCTAAATAAAACTAATAAAAAAAATATACCTTAAGTAATATCAATAAATATAAATATATCAATTTAGGTGGAATCCCCTAATTGGATCATTTTAGAAAAAAAATGTTTTCTAATAACATCATTTAAGTGAAATACTTGATTCAATGAAAATTTATACTACTAGTAGTCTTAATTAATACCATTAAATATTATTTGTTTATAATAAATAATTAGATAAAAATGTAGTACTTTAATATTCTATTCATGTCCAAAGATAAAAAAATATATAAATAAATATTCAACTCTCTTTTCATAAGGTAATGCATGGTACAATAATATCCCCAAGAAATGTCATTAGGATGGATTTAAGGAACTAAAGAAATTAATATAGTTAGCAATACTATTTTTTATTTAGCTCATTGAATAATTATTTTAAAATATTTCTAGTTGTATTTTAATTTTTTATTCAGAAGATTAAAATTCTTAATCATGGATACTTTTTAAATTTTTATTAATGTTTTGTTAATATATAGCCTATTATCTTTTATTTCAAACAATTTTAATAGTGGCATGACCTTTTCTTTTTTATATGTTTATGTTTTTTGAATTATTATTGAGAAAATATTGTTTTTATATATTTTTATTTCTATGTATATTTATATGAAAATTAATAGTCTTGGCATGGTTTTTTTATTTTTATATACTTTTATTTATGAAATTAACACTCATTTTATCAATTATATATAGTGTTGGAACTAACATTTTAATTTTTTGAATTTTTTTTAATATTTTAATAATGAATTTTTATCTTTTTATATATATATATTATTAAATTATTATTTTCTTATTGTAGTCTATTTTCTATAATATTTTATTTTAAAAAAAAATAATGAAAACTCGAAAATGTTTTTTTACAATTATGATTTTTATATATTAAAATACTATAAATTAATTGATATCATAAAGTAGAATAGGGTTATATTATATCATTAAAAGTTTTTTCCATGAAAACCATTGTAACACCCCGAGCTTCCATGATACGCTTCTCATTCAATAATGCAATAGCTTGCATTGTACGCAACTTCGAGTTCTAAAACAACGCGACTAATCAAACTAGCCGTTATGAATAGTAATAACCACTTTTTAAAATTATAGAAATTTTATATTTCAAAATGGACTTCATTTTTGGATTCGGAATATCGAAATTAGCCTATGTTGAATTTTTGGTATTTTTCTGAGAACTTCTAAGTTTTTATGAATAGTGAAAAATACTTAAAAACAACTTTTTTTAATAAAAATAATTTATAGTGATGAATTATACTATTTAGTGGTTTTAAAGTATAATTAGAATATATTTTTACCATTTTATCCAATGGTGGTCATTAGAATTAATTTAACATTGAAATTGGACATAAACAGTTGCCAATCTTTTGATATAAATTGTTTCTTAAAACACGCTATTTGTTGTGACAGCGGGAATTAATTATAAAATTAATTAATGAAACTTATATGTTTGAAATTTTTTAAAATAGACATCATTTTTGAATTCGGAATATCAATTATAGCTTAGGGTGAAATTTTGCCATTGTTCTGAAAAACATCAATTTTTGATGAATAGTGAAACCACTAAGTGATAGTTAAATAACTGATTTTTCGTTTAAATGAAATATTACCACTTCTGTGATTTGATTTTCAAAAATCCAACATACATGGTTGTCATTAAGAAGTAAAATGTGGTTCAATGAGATTAAAATAATTTTTTGGTGAATAGTAACTTTTAAGTTCTTAATCGCGATTAGAGGTAATTAGTGTAGTTTAAGGTAAAAATAATGTTTTAATAATATGAGATGAGCTTGACACTTGTCCTACTACTATTGTATGATTCATGGCTAACCAATACAACCCATGGGACAACTTGGGGACCCCATGGAGCCACTTTAGTTGGAAAATGACATTAATATATATTTATTTAATGTTAAAATTAAATTGACACAAACATGAGTTGTTTTACTAAAACAGTTTTTAAGTGGGGTTACACAAGTCCAAATTTTGATTATAAATATTAATTAGAAATATAAAAAGATTTCCTACATCATAGTATTTGTTTTATAATTTATAGACATTAAATAAATTAAATTATTTATGACATCATTATGATGCGGCGATGACCTCATTATTTAACGATTTAAATAAAATGAGAAGATAATGCAAAATCCAAGGCTTAAACTTGTCCAAAGCCTATTGGATGAGTAGATTTAGAACCCTTATCATCTTATCCTCGAATTATATAGGTGTGGGACCTCTAAAATCAGAAACTCATTTTATAATAAAGTGACTTTTCTTTACTTTCCAAGAGTTCCCCTCCTCTCCACTTATAAAAGGCCCCCACCTCTCCCACCTCATTTACACTTTCAAGCCATTTGGCTCGGCCAACCTCTGCCCAAATACTCTTCCAACTTCCACATATTACTCCTAGAAGCCTCACTTTGGGCAGAACTCTTCCCAAGGTAGCCTTTGGCTCAAATCAAAAAGAGTTACCCGATTTTGAGGTAATGTCCTCTCTAATGTTGTTTTGTTTTGTTTTTCTTCTCCAACCCCCTAAACTCTTTTTATTCATTTCTTTTGTAACAAAAACAGTATCCTCAATATACTAGGATGTTTTTATAAGATGGATTCGAGCTACACTTACACACACCTACATCTAATGGTTAAAGAACATACGGTTTCTGTGGATGGCGAATTTCTGCCTCACGAAACGATGATTGTTCAACACTCATATAACACCTTCAAAGGTGGCCATTAAGATGTCACTATTTTTATATATGATATATAATATGTTTATGTTTTACTTATGCTTCTGTATTTCTCATTTATGGCATACTTTATGATTTCCATTATGGGTAAAACGCGATAATTTCATTTTAGGAAGTGCGGACTACCTCCCCCTCAAAGTGATTTGAATCTTTAATGCCATATTTGGGATGTATAAAGGAAGGAGTAAATGGTATTATACACTATATTATACTGGAATTATATTATACATTTATATCATTATGATTTAGTTCCATTAAATATGAAATTTAAATGAAAGTAGCGTTCATGCGTACGTACGGCTTACCGTCTCCATGAACGGTGCATTTCATTTCTTACCTCTAAATATTACGTGACATTATGAATGAATGTATATACTTTATATATGATATATATGATATCTACATCATGAATATAATTCTGGATATAATGGATATTTCACCACACGAACAACTTGTAATTATAAGAAGTTTATTTTTGACTCAAGTACCAAAGATCGACAAAACCACCGTTATTAACTTAAATAATTACATAATGTTCATATCATTGTAATACGTGATATAAAAAGGATAATGAAATTGAAAATGGTTCTTAATAATGTATATATTAACTCTAGTTTATTATTCAGGAGGTTAAAGAACGGTTGAGTCAAGTCAGACACGAGGTAAGGGAACTTCTTAACCCAACTTCCATTCTTTGGGTTAATCTCCTACTTTCAAATTATGTCATGATATTATTATGTCTTATTTTGTATTCTTTATGTGTAACTATAGTGAATACACATAATATATCTATTTTATTTTAAAAATGATCTTTGTAAGGACTTCGTCTCAATCTCCTTTCATTGAGGCATATTTGGTTTTATACACAAATTTCTTTTATACAGTGTATAAACCACTTTGACTTTTACATTTATTTAAAAGGAATCTTTTTATACGAAGCGTTTACTAAACGACAAAAGGGAATGTTTTTGTCATACGTATGCGGCGACAATGACTTCTCTTCCACCGTGACCACTATTTGAGTTTCGGCTTCCTCTACAAGCCATACCCTTTTTTTTGAAGAATAAATACAATGTTATACTTTTCTTTTATTTTGTTATTGGAAATGGTTTTGAAAGCGTTTTTATTATATCAATGTGTTGTATTGATATCTTGTGATTGAAATGTGGAAATGTTATGTTTCCTTTATTCATGTTTTATGTGATACGATTATGTTATGGTTTATGAGATGTTTAAACCCGTTCATATGAGGAATGTATTGGACTTAATAAGTGACGGGTGGAGCCCGCTATGGGTCCTCGATGCATCGGTAGGTCTCATGAGACAACTAGACGTGGAATTGGCTGAGGCCCTTTCCCAATTTGATTTATGGTTTTGGCCGAGGCCTTAATCATTTTAGACGTCTTGGCCGAGGCCTTGACAAAATGTTTCAGAATGTCCGGCATTATACATTCCCTCATTATGAAAGTGGTTATTGATATTTCATGTGATTATTCGTCTAGTAGAATATCCATGTGAGAAAGTAATGGAATTATTTTATTTTACTTTTGCCATATTATGCTGAAGTTCAAGTTCAATAAGGCTTTTTTTTTAGTTATACATTTCCTAAAATGCTTATGTTTTCTTATAAAAGCTTCCGCAATATTGTTATCCTTACTGAGCATCTGATCTCACCCCTTTCAATGTTTTAATATTTTCCAGGATGTGAAGAAGTGTATTATGACTGACTTGCAAGAATAGTCAGTGAGGATATGAGTGTGGACTATGAAGACCATGTTATTGTAGTTTGTTTACTTTTTGATTTAATGAAAGACTTATGAATGTATCTAGTGTTTCCAAGGCTACTAAACTAATCGGTCTTTCGAGACTTGATCTTTTGTGATCATGCCAATGTTACGAAGTAATGCACCGACTCTGGGTAGCTGGGGTCGGGGCGTTACAGTTGGTATCAGAGGCAGTTTAGTACTAACCTTGGAGGCTAGATTTAGATAAACTCTGATTAGAGAACATAGCCCAAAGATAGACTTTGAGGAATAGTATAGAAGAACTTCCTAGAATTTTGGTATTGTAGAGATGTTGTGATTTTTTCGAGCAATACATCCCTGTCTGGATACGAGCAGGTAGAGGCGGCTCTGGCACAGATGTACCTAGGGGTAAAACCCGAAAACACCGCTTTGAGCTAGACTCGAACGGGAACTGGTGCACGACAACGGGCCTTGCTGCACTCTTGGTTACGACACTCCCAGGGGATATGCTTTGGATAATTCCCATTTTTTTTACAAACCACTATGAAGGGTTACGAGTATATACTTCCTCAAAGAAAACATTTTTATAATTATGGATTATATCCATAATTAGTTCAATTTATGTTAAGTGTTTTACAAGTATGGAATTATGTATTTTGATTCATGAACTAATCTAGTTTATGCCATTATTTAGAAATGGCGCCTAGTGGAAGGAATGGAAACCGTATCAATGCACGCACTCCGTGTAGGGATTTCCCTCCGGCTCAGGATAATTATGGTGGATCTAGTGATACAACTGGTGATGATCAGCTTCTCACCGTACTGGGAAAACTCACGCAGGTTATGAATAATAACCTTACTCGTATGGAGAACCCTGATCCGCAACGTGGAGGATCAATGCTAGACCGTTTCATGAGGCAACAACCACCAAACTTCAATGGGAGTACAAATCCTATAGTAGCTGAGCAATGGATACATTCCTTAGAGAAAATATTCCATGCCTTGGGGAGTAGTGAAAGGGAGAAGGTTGTCATGGCAGTTTACCGCCTCACTGGAGATGCCGATCAGTGGTGGTCGCTGATTCAAAACACAAAGGAAGATGATGACGTATCGAATATGGAATGGAGGGAGTTCAAAGAGATTTTCTTAGAAAAATACTTTCCTCGTGACCATCGAGAAGATATGGAAAGGCAATTTCTGAGTCTGAGTCAGAAGGAGGATGAGAATGTCGCAAAGTATGAGGCTAACTTTACAAGGATAGCGAGGCATGCTTCCGATTATATACGTAATCCAAAGAGTAAGATTGATCATTTCTTTGATGGGTTAAAACCATTTCTCCGTCGAGGTTTAGTATCACAATCCTTCTCATCATACGAAGATATTGTCTCGTGTGATATCAAGACAGAAAAGGAATTCTCTAAGTCTTATGACAACAAAGTAAAGCAAGAGAAGAAGGGAACGGTGGAACAAGAGACATATAAAGGTAAAAAGGGAAAGAAGGATTTTCCATTATGTGATAATTGTGGGAAGAATCACCCTGGTACGTGCCTAAAAGGAATGGGAGTTCTTTATAAATGTGGAGAAAAAGGTCACCAGGCTCGTGATTGCAAGGGAAAGAAAGAGGCTGTCAAAGTTGAAGGCTACAATTGTAGGGAAATGGGGCATTATGCAAATGAATGTCCTAAGCGTCAAGGAAACTTACCTCAGAAAAGGCCAAGGGATCAAGGCCAATCTTATGTTGTGATTACAGTTGAAGCGGAATAATTAATGTATTGGTGCTTTTGGACTCAAGGATTATATTCTGGTTATAAGAATAATGTGATATATATATATGGATTGTACTGCATTACTTTTTGATTTTAGTAAGGTTTTAATATGATTAAGGTAATCATATTTTTAGTATGGGACAATAAGAGAAACTTTTCTTTGTTTGGAGAATCTGATAAATTGATTTTGGAATTAAGAGACCTTTTAGAGAAAGTCTAGACAGAGGTATTTTGGATAACTATAAAGGTTGGAGTGGATTAAGTTGATCTTTGGATAAGTAATGTTTAATGTTAAAAAATTTATGAAGATTATTTTTGGAATATTATGATACTATAGTTTTAGGAAAAGGACAACCTGCAGGGTGGGGAATAACCCGTCGCGTCAGACAAAGCTGCAGGAATCGAACCCACAACCATAGTGCAACAAGCCTTTATTTCCTACCACTAGCCTACAGGAAGTCCCTGGTTATTACAAAATAGTTTTACTAATCTAAATGGTATGTGTTAACATTTGGAACCTTATACAATTAGGATAAATAGAATATTTTTGAGTTTTGTTACCATTTGGAGTAAAAGTTGGGTTTGTGGTAAAAATTTATTAACGAATGAAAGTATACATAACAAGTATGTATATTCCCTTACGTTCTTAGTAAATCTCCAAAATAAATTCCTCAACATTATAAAAGGTAACTTAAAACAAAAATGTTGTCGGTTAACTTTTCCAACTGGGGATTCAATTACCGTTTAACCAATCACAAGTTTGTCATTTTCTTGTGGTTAAACTTTCTCCTAATCCTGTTTTCTATAACTCTCCATCAGATCAGACCTTAATGGTTTGTTTCTCCTCCATATCCATATTTTCATAGAATCCTAGAATGGGCTATATCGGGTGACCTTTGTACTTATCTTGCTTTATTTTAATGTTATATATTTATTAACCTTATTTCCGATGTGGGTTTTCCTCAAAGGTATTTTCTCTTTTCAACATTTTATTTTCAAAGAAAAATTTCAAATTGCGAGGACGCAATTTATTGAAGGAGGGGAGAATGTAACACCCCGAGCTTCTATGATACGCTTCTCATTCAATCATGCAATAGCTTGCATTGTACACAACTTCGAGTTCTAAAACAACGCGACTAATCAAAGTAGCCGTTATGAATAGTAATAACCACTTTTTAAAATTATAGAAATTTTATATTTCAAAATGGACTTCATTTTTGGATTCGGAATATCGAAATTAGCCTATGTTGAATTTTTGGTATTTTTTTGAGAACTTCTAATTTTTTATGAATAGTGAAAAATACTTAAAAACAACTTTTTTAATAAAAATAATTTATAGTGATGAATTATACTATTTAGTGGTTTTAAAGTATAATTAGAATATATTTTTACCATTTTATCCAATGGTGGTCATTAGAATTAATTTAACATTGAAATTGGACATAAACAATTGCCAATCTTTTGATATAAATTGTTTCTTAAAACATGCTATTTGTTGTGACAGCAGGAATTAATTATAAAATTAATTAATGCAAATTATATGTTTGAAATTTTGTAAAATAGACATCATTTTTGAATTCAGAATATCAATTATAGCTTAGGGTGAAATTTTGGCATTGTTCTGAAAAACTTCAATTTTTGATGAATAGTGAAACCACTAAGTGATAGTTAAATAACTGATTTTTCGTTTAAATGAAATATTACCACTTCTATGATTTGATTTTCAAAAATCCGAAATACATGGTTGTCATTAAGAAGTAAAATGTGGTTCAATGAGATTAAAATAATTTTTTGGTGAATAGTAACTTTTAAGTTCTTAATCGCGATTAGAGGTAATTAGTGTGGTTTAAGGTAAAAATAATGTTTTAATAATATGAGATGAGCTTGACACTTGTCCTACTACTATTTGATGAGTCATGGCCGACCAAGACAACCCATGGGTCAACTTGGGGACCCCATGGAGCCACTTTAGTTGGAAAATGACATTAATATATATTTATTTAATGTTAAAATTAAATTGACACAAACATGAGTTGTTTTACTAAACCAGTTTTTAAGTGGGGTTACACAAGTCCAAATTTTGATTATAAATATTTATTATAAAGCTAAAAAGATTTCATACATCATAGTATTTTTTTTATAATTTATAGACATTAAATAAATTAAATTATTTATGACATCATTATGATGTGGCGATGACCTCATTATTTAACGATTTAAATAAAATGAGAAGATAATGAATAATACAAGGCTTACACTTGTCCAAAGCCTATTGGATGAGTAGATTTAGAACCCTTATCATCTTATCCTCGAATTATATAAGTGTGGGACCTATAAAATCCGAAACTCATTTTATAATAAAGTGACTTTTCTTTACTTTCCAAGAGTTCCCCTCCTCTCCACTTATAAAAGGCCCCCACCTCTCCCACCTCATTTACACTTTCAAGACATTTGGCTCGGCCAACCTCTGACCAAATACTCTCCCAACTTCCCCCTATTACTCCTAGAAGCCTCACTTTGGGCATAACTCTTCCCAAGGAAGCCTTTGGCTCAAATCAAAAAGAGTTTCCCGATTTTGAGGTAATGTCCTCTCTAATGTTGTTTTGTATTGTTTTTCTTCTCCAACCCCCTAAACTCTTTTTATTAATTTATTTTGTAACAACACCAGTATCCTCAATATACTAGGATGTTTTTATAATATGGATTTGAGCTACACTTACACACACCTACATCTAATGGTTAAATAAAATACGGTTTCTGTGGATGGCGAATTTCTGCCTCACGAAACGATGATTGTTCAACACTCATATAACACCTTCAAAGGTGGCCATTAAGATGTCACTATTTTTATATATGATATATAATATGTTTATGTTTTACTTATGATTCTGTATTTCTCATTTATGGCATACTTTATGATTTCCATTATGGGTAAAACGCGATAATTTCATTTTAGGAAGTGCGGACTACCGCCCCCTCAAAGTGATTTGAATCGTTAATGACATATTTGGGATGTATAAAGGATGGATTAAATGGTATTATACACTATATTATACTGGAATTATATTATACATTTATATCATTATGATTTAGTTCCATTAAATATGAAATTGAAATGAAAGTAGCGTTCATGCGTACGTACGGCTTACCGTCTCCATGAACGGTGCATTTCATTTCTTACCTCTAAATGTTACGTGACATTATGAATGAATGTATATACTGTATATATGATATATATGATATCTACATCATGAATATAATTCTGGATATAATGGATATTTCACCACACGAACAAATTGTAATTATAATATGTTTATTTTTTGACTCAAGTACCAAAGATCGACAAAACAACCGTTATTAACTTAAATAATTACATAATGTTCATATCATTGTAATAAGTGATATAAAAAGGATAATTAAATTGAAAATGGTTCTTAATAATGTATATATTAACTCTAGTTTATTATTCAGGAGGTTAAAGAACGGTTGAGTCAAGTCAGACACGAGGTAAGGGAACTTCTTAACCCAACTTCCATTCTTTGGGTTAATCTCCTACTTTCAAATTATGTCATGATATTATTATGTCTTATTTTGTATTCTTTATGTGTAACTATAGTGAATACACATAATATATCTATTTTATTTTAAAAATGATCTTTGTAAGGACTTCGTCTCAATCTCCTTTCATTGAGGCATATTTGGTTTTATACACAAATTTCTTTTATACGGTGTATAAACCACTTTGACTTTTACGTTTATTTAAAAGGAATATTTTTTATACGAAGCGTTTACTAAACGACAAAAGGGAATGTTTTTGTCGTACGTATGCGGCGACAATGACTTCTCTGCCGCTGTGACCACTATTTGAGTTTCGGCTTCCTCTACAAGCCATACCCTTTTTTTGAAGAATAAATACCATGTTATACTTTTCTTTTATTTTGGTATTGAAAATGGTTTTGAAAGCGTTTTTATTATATCAATGTGTTGTATTGATATCTTGTGATTGAAATGTGGAAATTTTATGTTTCCTTTATGCATGTTTTATGTGATACGATTATGTTATGGTTTATGAGATGTTTAAACCTGTTCATATGAGGAATGTATTGGACTTAATAAGTGATGGGTGGAGCCCGCTATAGCTCCTCGATGCATCGGTAGGTCTCATGAGACAACTAGACGTGGAATTGGCCGAGGCCCTTTCCCAATTTGATTTATGGTTTTGGCCGAGGCCTTAATCATTTTAGATGTCTTGGACAAGGCCTTGACAAAATGTTTCAGAATGTCTGGCATTATACATTCCCTCATTATGAAAGTGGTTATTGATATTTCATGTGATTATTCGTCTAGTAGAATATCCATGTGAGCAAGTAATGGCATTATTTTATTTTACTTTTTCCATATTATGCTGATGTTCAAGTTCAATAAGGCTTTTGTTTTAGTTATACATTGCCTTAAATGCTTATGTTTTCTTATAAAAGCTTCCGCAATATTGTTATCCTTACTGAGCATCTGAGCTCACCCCTTTCAATGTTTTAATATTTTCCAGGATGTGAAGAAGTGTATTATGACTGACTTGCAAGAATAGTCAGTGAGGATATGATTGTGGACTATGAAGACCATGTTATTGTAGTTTGTTTACTTTTTGATGTAATGAAAGACTTATGAATGTATCTAGTGTTTCCAAGGCTACTAAACTAATCGGTCTTTCGAGACTTGATCTTTTGTGATCATGGCAATGTTACGAAGTAATGCACCGACTCTGGGTAGCTGGGGTCGGGGCGTTACAACCATTCATTAATATCACAATATTTAAAAATTGATTCAAATTTGAAATATTATTTTCCTAGGAAACTAAAGTGAGACACAAATATATGGGGGTTGAATTAGTTGGACCAAAAACCGTCAAGAAAATGTTATAATCATTTTTTAGTTAATTCATTAGATCGTAAAATGATAAAGTAATCAAATATAATGATAGATATATTTTTATAGAATAACACATGATTGGAGATATTTTTATGTGGTTCAGTAAATATTTTTATCTTGGGACAATATCCTTGGAGCATAGATGATTCAATCCCACTTTACATATGTTCATTTTATATTCATGAAAATAATTATGTATTTGGGGAAGGAAAACAACCTTGAACACTAATATATGTATGTCTATGAAAAACAAGGATAAAAGATTAATAATATACACAAACACCCATAAGGATAAAAGATTAATAATATGCACAAACACCCATAAATGATCTTGATTAATCCTTCTCAATTTACTCTAAATGATGTGTAAGTTTTTAATCTTATTATTCAATAAACAATATCCCCACAAGTATCTTGGATACTTCAAAAATTGTTTTAGTGACTATCTCAAAAGTTTCATAAAAAATATCATGGAAAAACACTATAATTTTTTAGATCATCATATATCATTATGTAATGACCTGAATTGTTTCATAATAACATGTCAAATTAAGTTATTAAGATAAAGGATAAAACTCCCTAATCAAATGATAAAAAAACACTAACCAAATCCCAAAAATTAAAATTAATTTTAAATAAATTAATATATAATTATTTAATTCATAGAATAATTATTTTATATTTCTATTTCTCTAATAAAATCAAAAAATATTAATAGCATGAAAACATAAAAATATAGTTTTAATATTTTAAATCCAAATTCCAATATTAGAAAAAAAAATCTATATATTTGAAATTATAACATAATTTAACATATTTTAGTATACTTTCCCACACTATGATTTGAATATTTAATGATAATGAACATCAAAAACTAATTTCAGATCTCAACCAACCCACTCAAATCATGGCATGTTATTGACTAAAAAATAATATATCTCTACATAATTTATGAAATTAATGTGTTATTCATTCATTTTAATGACTAACCTTATGACCATAACTCCTTCATTATACAACAAAATTTTTCAATTATAGAAAAATATAATTGTATCCCATTACATTATGGATCTTGTATATTACAAAAATTAAAATTTATAATTATATTAAAGACAACTAACTCAGTAAATAACTATTTATCTCTCAACATATATTATGGACTTGATTTCATGTATTTAAGAAAAAAAATAATCCATTAAAATATTACAATATAAATAAAACATAAAAATATATTTGGAGATCAGAAATCCCTATCTATATAAACTAATCATAGTAGACTCCGAATGTTTGAGTTATCTAAAAAACACATACAAGATGTTGAAATTTTTTGAGATTACTCCAATGCTCAGTGCGACGATTTAAAATATTTTCTACAAGACTCACTAAAAGGAATTTATAATATCCCATTTTTTATCTCAAAACATTCGGGGCCATAAAACACTCCTTTTTATTATATGGTAATATTATAAGTGATCATAAAAAATATATAAACCAATCAATCCTCATGTATCCCCCAATAATAAAAATACCCTTGAACTTTTTCTGACATTTTTTTATTAACCCATGTGATTAAAAAATATATCACCCTATAAAAATTTATAATAGAATATGATATAGAAAGTAAAAACATGAAATCAAAGGAGTTTTTATAAATAATTCACTATGAATAGTTCTCTAAAGTATTGTAAGTCATCATTTATAATTTTATTTGTCAGTATATATGTAACCTTCTCTTTTATAAAAATGTACTCCATGTTATTCTCTTCAAATTCCACCTTATCCTTAATAATGTAGAGCATGATATCAATTAGTTTCAACATAAAATCCCAATTCATTATAAACTTTTATGAACATTGGTTTTTATGCCAAATTATAAGTAAATACTTGATATTTGACTTCCTCACTAAGATTTTTTGGTATTTACTTCATCAAATAATTTGATGCTTGACATGTGATTCCAGATTATACTCAAATTCCACTATTCATAGAGATAAATAATATTTCCTTATAAGTTAAAAGTTACTCATCATATTCAAATAAAGTATTCTCTTCTAGAAATAGATTGATAATATCCAACATCTCCTACAAAATCATTATCAGAAAAACTATAATGGTTTATTGATTAATAATTTTAATTTCTCAAAATATACTCCAGAGTCTCTTTAACATTACATATGATCTATTTAACTATAATATGATAGGACTCCATTAAGATAATCTAGAATCAATCATAAAGTGTAATAGTAAAAATAATGTCTATCCATGAGACATTAAATTAACATAAACTACAAATCAACCTTTGAAAGTCCTTTTTACAACCAATCCATCCACCTATATTTTCAGATAATTAAGCCTTGTTGGAAATAGGATTTGATACATCTCTAGTTACAACCATCATAAATCATTTTTATATCTCATGAGTATAATTTTTAATTCATTAACTGTGTCATGTACTATATTTATACCTTTTAATTCTTGGAAAATGTCCTCATATTATTAATCAACATTTAAAACTGTTATTTCATTCTAGTAGTAATTTTTTCAAGAAAAATTATTACACTGATTATAAAAATTATTTCATCAATATATATTATCATAATTATAGAAAATTTATTTTTTTCTTGAACATATATATTTTTACCCAAATTTCCCCTCTTGAATTACATGCCCTAAAATATATTATTTAACTGAAAATGACATACCAAAGGAACATTTTATAGACTATAATGATATTGCATTTACCTGCACATATGAGATCTATCACCATAAAAAGTATAACCTTATTGTTTTTTAATATTCACATTTTCTTCATGTTATCCACATAATAACTCTAAATTCACATTAATATGAAAAAAATTACTTTAATTAAGCATATAGCATAAGTAGAAAACTAATAGTTTATTTCTTTATACCTACAAAAAAATCATTATAAATACCCATATTACGAGAGTAATATTTTAAATAATGTTAATATTTGTTATTTTCCCCATATAATTTATCAATTACTATATATATTAATACATTTTTTCAATTAAATTTTTCTCATTCAGATATAACATGAGCTCTAATGTTTTTCACTCTCAGTATAATTTTGTTTTTCCACCATATAACTATTCATGTTTTTGTATTATAATATTAAATTCCCTAATATAATATCTAATTACATTTTTCAGGCTCAATATTTTATCTATTTCTTGTTATATTAGATCAACCTTATTCAAAAACTTCCTCATCACTTGAAACATATGAATATCTTTAAAAGTTTTGTAAAACTACTTAAATATTTTAATCTATCCTATTATATTTATAAATTTCCCTTAAATATTATCAAACCATGTTTTTAATTGATAATAATATTATTGAAGTAAAAAGATCATCCATGAATATAATATCACATTATTCAATGATCATTTTCATATTTTTTGTATAACATTAATGGGTTCTTCAACCAAATTTATAACTAAAAATAATCCATCATCGATACATTTTAAAAAAACAATATTGTTTCTTTTTTAAATAATTATTACATATGTTCTATAAGTCCCATTCAATACCATAATGTTTTGATTCCTTTTATACCATGTATTATAAGTAATATTAACCAAATTTTGTTAAATTAGACATTGATTAAAAAATTTTCTATTTATACTTTTATATTGTTTCCAAAATAATTTTGATATTCCAATATTTGGTAACGTAAAACTTCCAGGGTTAACTAACCTCATTGTTCCTAATAAACTTCTATATATTAATATGGTGGAAATACAATACTATATTTTTTTATATATCATATCACTAGTGGTATGCTTTAAAATATATATTTTTGTAGTTGGAACTATTATTAGACCAAAACGTTCTGAAAAAATATCCCATTTTATTTTTAATAAACTATAAAAAAAATTAATACCTCTAAATAGAATTATATTCAAATTCCTTGAAATAAAACTGATTTAAAATTTTAAAACCATAGTGAAACTAAATAAATAAATACCATAGATATTTAATTTCACATTGATCATCTCATAACCATCTAAGTTCATGAGTTTGTGTTTATATTTGATCTCCATAACCATGTGACTTTTTTTCAACAACTATATTTTCTAAAAAACATCACAATCGTTACTAATTTATAAAATATATTTTCGAATGTGTCTTATAGAATCATGTATAAAGAGTTCATGCATGTTCATTTAGTGTAAATAACTAAGTCTTCTTACTTGCATCTCCATTTGTTATTTTCAATGAAACAATAAGTATCTATATAATTAAAAATATGAAATATATTTCCATTTATGAGACACTATAACATTAAGATTTTGATACCCTTAAACTTCCTAGTGGAACACCATTATACTAAATAACTTCTAATTTTCAATTATCATAATATTTAGATACACTTAATAGAATATGTCTCAACTAATCAATAATGAGAATATCCCTCAAACTAAGCATATTATTCATAATTTTTATGTATCCAATTATTTTTTAATTTAAATAAATATCATTTCCCATCATAAAAAACAACTCTACTATATATTATAATATATCAAAAATGGTTTTTTCATTCATGTGTGAAGATAAAAATTTATCCAAGACCCATGGTTTTCCACCTATTATTGCTTGGAATGAAACCTCAACCACTATTTCATAGTCTTTATATCTCCAAATATTCAAAGATATGGTTTTGAAACATTTTTTTAGTCTCTCTAGTACTATATTATGACATGTGATTGTCGTATATATTTTTTGTCAAACCTACCAAAATAATCTTCAATATATTTAATATTTTTTGAATATTATATTTCTCATTAGGCATCTAAATTGATTTTTCACTTATAATTTCATATTTTATCCCATTAATATCGTGTTATATTACTTATTCATAGAAAATAAATTACTAAAAAAGTAATTCTTGTGCTTTTACATATTAATAGATCAAAAAACACTTCATATCTAAATCTCCCAATTGATTATAAGTTTTATTGATCAGATTCTACTTGAAGTTTTTATTTGATAGGGGAATCTTAAATTTTTATTTAACCATCACATGATTAATTGTGATATAATTGACCATTTAAATACCCTTAGTCTTATCATATATCAAAATTTTTTAAGTAAACTATTTTAGATTGGATTTTCAATACTCATTTTTAATAATATAATCAATATATCACATTATATTGGTGATATTTCATCATTATTTGGGTTATTTTTATCACTTTCTTTAAAAAAATTATATCCTTCACTATCCAAGGAGATTGTGTCCTTATTTTTTTAAAAAAATACTTAATTTTCATAGTCATAAAAATTAATATAAACTGATTTACGATATTTTACATCTTCTTTGATAAAATATTTAAACTCAAAATGAAATTCCACCATTGACATATCATCTTTAAGAAATATTTCCTCATGTTATTTTAACTCCCCATTAATTAAATCTTAATTAATTGACATAATATTATGTATTATCTCTCTTTAAAAAATAATTTCATTTTTAACTATTGTATTTCTAATGAACTCAACTACTATTTTAATACCCTCTGAAAATACAAATTTTTTATGGTTTTTTCAATGACATAACATCCTGTCCATTTATTATATTTTCTTTATTACACATAAAAATATATATTACATATTGAAAATACTTTAGAGTTTATTGATATGAACTATTTTCTAAATTATATCCTTCTTTAATAGATTATTAAATTATATACATTATTGATCTATTATAACATGAGAAAATAATCCCAAATGTCTTTTTTTACTTATTAAATTTTATTCCTTGCAAAATTTAATAACATGCTTTCATAGAAAATTCAACTTCCTTGATAAGTTAGATATAAAATTACCTTTAATGATTATTATTATTTAAAAACTAATTTATTCCTCAATGATTTTACTTAAATATCCTTTAGATTAATCACTATTTTCTTTTTCATTATTTTTCTTAGAGAAATTTACTGAATAATATTTAATTTTTTCAAATTAAAACATTTAAATATAATTTAAATTTCCTCATACCTTCTCATTGAGATATTTTAGAAGAATAAAATTTAATTTAAATCAATTTCATGAATTCAAATTCAATATAAAATTCTTTTTCATGAGAATTCATTTAATAATTTATATTAAATATCAGGACACCATAAAAATAAGTGAATTTAAATTTTTCTTTATGCTTAAAATCAGAACCTATTCACGACTCCTAAACTAAAATTACATTTTTTATCTTCTCAAATATTAACTCATCAAATTTTTCATGATATAAATTTGAAATAAATATTTTTCAATAGATTCTATATAATCTTATTCCTCATGACTGATTATTCTTGAAAATATAGATATCACAAAATGGAGTTATCAATTTTTTAATAAAAAATAATAATTTATCCACAATATTTCTTCATCAATCAAAATATATTTGGATTTTTTATAAAAAAAATTATTCTATGATTATGTAGACCCAATATCTCCTTTATAAATGTAATAATGTGTCATTTACATGGTGTTTAATATTTTGGAACCCATGATTCATGGAAATTATTTATAAGATAGTTGGAACATAAAATTGTTATTTGGTAACCCATAAATTTCAAAATTTTCCTAATAATGTTGAGTAAAACCTTGTAAAAATTTGATTAAAAATCCTAGTAATTTTATAAATGAAAATCTCTCAAGTTAAAAAAATTTGACTCCAATTTATTTCAATAAATTAAATTATTTTCCATTGAATACGGGTATAACCATGTTGTTGAAAGAATTTTAACATTACTTGAAAATTCTTTAATAAAAGAATATATAAAATAAAATAAAATTCAAATCCTAGATAATAATATCAACAAAATACTCTATTACCACACGATGAATGATTTAGAATGGAAAAATGTGCCCCAATAATAAATTATATTCAAATAATCTCATAAAAAATGAAATATCTAATAGAATAACAAACGTTGATGTGAATATAATTTCTAATAAAATGAAATTGAGATGCATCATGTGGATGGGGAAGAATAATTATGAAAAAAATCATGAATATCATATTACCATAATAATTCTAGTTAGATATTTGAATTGTAAAAAATTATAAAATAATTATGATTAGAGTGAAAGATGCATAAGACAAGATATTTTACTTTGTTTATCAATACTTTTTTATAGAGATTCAATATCCTTGGTGCTTAGTGGTTTATATCTCACATCACATGTCATAATATTATTTTTAAATATAATTATATGATTTATAATATGATAATGGAACTAAAATAAAACACAAGAATATTAAATCAATAAAAATAAGAATAATCATCATTGAGTTCAAACAATTCTGAACAATCTTATTTAGTCCTCTTAATATAACTTTAAATTATGGATTAATTATCCCACATTTCTTGTCTCTTAAAAGCATTACCTCATGGGTATAGAACACACCCATGAATCTTTGGTTCGGTATCATAACATTTCATCACAAATATCTGATAAAAACATTACATTTTTATAGATATTCATAAATGATGGTTTTTAAATATAAATTATGTCATAATGATTTGTCAAATTTGAATCTAAAATATAAGGATAATTTTTAAATATATTCCATAGAACTTTAACATAACCCAAAAAAATTATATATCTTCAACACAATATCTCTTATTATATTACATTATTTTTAAAATTATTTAATTTCTATATTTCACATATAAATCATGAAATTTATTATAAAAATAAAACAAATAAATTTAGAAGAACCCTTTTTCCCTATTCTAATACCATTTATAGATTCTTATGTCCTGGGAATTATAATATAATTTAATGAATTTTGATATAATTTTACATATATTATTGAGAATACTCTCATGTAATGATTTTAAAAACACTTTCCTCGGCTCAACTCACCTTCTCAAATATTGACATAAGATTATAACATTATACAATACATCAAACCATTGTTTATAAAATTAGAGCATTATTCACAAACTATAATGAAAATACATATAAATATAAAGTCTTATTTATAATTTAAAATTATTCAATGTAAGAAATACATCATAGAATGTTATTATTATGCAAATCATGTATAATTAAAAAATAATAATTTCAAATAATTTGGAACTCATAAAACTCATAAAGTAACCAAAAAACAATCGAAAAATATTATTCCCTAATTTTCATGTATTTAAATAATATTTTATTTAATAAATATATTATGATATAATAGACACACCATTACTATTTGATCTTATAAAACTCAAGGAAACTTGATTCTGTTAACTCCAATGTAGCTAAAATAAAATTAAAAAATAACCATGTGAATATTAATAATAAATACAATATGAAAAGAACTTCACAATCAAATATTATTTTTATTATGATAATATACTCTAAATGTGATAGTTTTTCAAAAACCATATTACAAAATAAAATAATTTTTTTGATATTACTCTAACCTTTAGTTTAATGATAAATAATATGTCTAAGATGCCTCAATAGAGAGATTCACAACTCCCCAATTTCTAAATCAATGCATGAGGACTCATTAAAATTGACATGTATGAAAAAATAATTATTTATAGAATAAATGTCATGTTTAGAGATTATTGAAGTATTTATAAAAATGAATTATTAAAAAAATATTAAAATTTATTATGAATAGTAGAAATAATATTGGAATGTTTTTTATTGATCTTCCATTAGAGAATTGGGGAATTTTTTATTTAATAGAATAATGGAATGTGAATAGCATTATAATTTTCTTGTGTTTTTTATTAAAAAACACATAACTATATATACCATTTAATTTCTTATTGGTGATTGGGATATATATATATATATTAATAATTAATCTATTTCCATTTAGAATTTAGGAACTATTAATGTAGAAATATTTTCAATGTGATGTAAAAGTAAACAAATCATGTGAAAAAAAATTTCAATAAATGGATATAATAAATTTAGTCCACCCTTCCTTTAATATTTTGGATATAATGATTTCAAAATTGTATAAATGGTTATATAAATATTCTAAATAAAAAAATAATCATGAATTTCATATTTTTCGGCTATCACATCATTATAGTTTAATTAATGGAATTATTTTAAATAATATACACATGTAAGTTAGTTATATAAAGTAAAAAAGGAATAATGACCATTATAGAAATTATATATTGAATACACCTTATTATACTTAGTTATTTTATATTGAAATATCCCAAATAATTTGATACATTTTTACCACAATGGAGAAAAAAATTGTAAAATATATTGTAAAATATTTATATAGTGAATTACATGAATATTCCTTTACACTGGATATAATTATATAAATAATTCTAAAAATAATAAGTCTTAAAAAAAATAATTAGAGTTATGATATAAAAAGATTATATTTTAGTTTATTCCCTCCAATGATTATGGTTATTGGATTATAAGATACTCAAACTTCCATAATCACTATATCTCCATTACTATATACTATTTAAATTTGAACAATAATGATTATATATTTATATTGAAATATATTTTAAAGGATAAGGAATATGTATAATTGCTTAAATCATAATCTATGTGTATTAATTTTATGGTGCTTCAACTTTATGTCCTGTTATTTTCATTTAATTGAAACACACAATTATTAAAGGGTGATGATAATATTAAAATAAATTCTAAGAGTTTCAAGATATTATTTTGAGTTAAGGAATGTTTTTTATTGTATGGAAAACTTTTATATATTGTAATATTTACTGATAAAGGGTAATAATAACTTGATCAATTTTTTATAATTCAATCCATATAGTGTAAATCATTTTTTCACTATCCCCTAATATTTTTTTTAAAGTATCATTATCCATAATTTTGGATTACATAAGTATATGTAAAATAATATTATAATATTATGAGAAAAATAACATTTATAATAAAGCATATAATAATGAAACACAAGTCATAGGTTCCTCCCTTTCCATGTAGAGAGTGTCAAAAAATCAAGTTAGTTTCTGATTTAATTTTAGTATTAAAAAAAAGCTTGATCAAATATCAATACATATAGTTACAAAAATTATGCTCTATTAAAATTATTAACATCTATAAAATTATTTATGGTAGATAAAAAAATTATATATTTTTCAGAATAATTTTTATGTCTTCTATATTTTCATTATGAAGAACTCAAAAATGTAATTTAAAAAAATAGGTAAAGGAATATTCAATATGGACAAAATGGAACTATGAGATTATAGATAGTGATATAAAATTATTAAGTCGTTAATTTCACCAAAAAATCAATCATATTATTTCTTTTGCTATGATTATATTATAAAATAGAACTAATGAAATTAGGGATATTATTAAAAAACACATCATACTTTTATAATATATCTATATGAAGAAGTTTATTGCTAATGGACTAAATTATATATATTAAAATCAATAGTAGTGTGTTGTAAAATATTTTTCATCTTCAGTCTAAAATGATGACCCTCCACTAAATGAACAAATATTTCATAATGAAAATTTTATTATATATGGATATAATTTGGGACACCACTCTTATCCTTTAATGATCTTCCATGTAGTAAGTAATGAACAAGTGAAAATTTTAATTTGAATTAATTAGGCATGGGATAAATCTTTAAATAAGATCATTGGATGCTTAATTAAATTATCATGAAATGTTAAAAAGTTAGTGGAAAACATAAAAATAGAAAAGTATAATTGTATTGGAATATTATTATTATGATGAAAATTATATGGTAGGGTATCTTTACAGTGATGTATAAAATTATAGTAAAGTTAAAAGAGGTATGTGAGTTTATTTAAATCATAAAATAGAGATTATCAACCTAATTCCTAATATTTATTGGCTTAAATATTTTATTCAATTACACCACCCAAATTTAAGAGACATTATATATTTTTATCTATTGTGTTTATGTGGAAGATTGTTAAAGTTCTATGTTATTTCACATTAAAAGTATATTTTCATGCATGAAAATACCTAATCATTTCCATAATGAATTATGACACTTAAACTGCCTCTATATGTCCCCCTAAAATAAATAAATTATTTTACTTTCAAAAAAATCACCATTTTACAAGGAATATTATGAAATGTAATTGTAAACATATGAGGTGAATAAAATATTTATAAGAATAAAATTTACCACTATGAAATAAATTTATTCTTCTAATTAAAAAAATGATAATCATATTTTTTTAATATCCTAAAAATTGTATGTTTATGAATTTTTGAATACATTACATATCTAATAATAAAAAATTTCATCAATTCATATGTCATAATTGTAAAAAATTAAATAATTATAACCCTAATTATAGTCATTTATAATAAACCCATAATTTTCTTTTTGAAAAAATATAAAAAACACCAAAAAATTTAAAAAATATTCTAAAATTTCATTATTTCCAGTAATGTTTTATTATATCATATTTTATATACCGCAATGTCATCTATATAATATACAATGGAAATCAGATCTAGATGATGTGTTATAGGAAATTTTTGAGTAATTATATATACCTAAAAACAAATAAGACACCCATTCAAAACATCCATTGTTATTATAAATATGATAAGATAATATGGGTTTCATTACCTATCATATCTTCTTAGTGTGAAAACCACTTAGATTTACTATTAAAAAAATTAAGAGATAAGTATATAAAAAATAAATGAATGTATCTGATATATTATGTATTAAAACCAAAAAAATTTAAATTTATTTGATAATATAACTAAATTAATTTTATTTCAGTAGTTTTTTATTAGAAATATTCATAATGAAAAAATATTCAAACCTTATATGCTATAGAAATATAATAATTTCTTACAGAATGAAAAATCTATAATTCATTTAATAGTTTTTGATAAATCACTATTATTCCAGATATATGATGCCTGAAATGTATTCTGATAACCAAAATGATAAATTTTAAAAAACAAAATAAAAAAAAATAAATTTATAATGGTAATGTACTCATCTAATTAAAGTTAGTTTTCTAGCATATAATGGGGGTACATTTAATATTATTTAATAACATTATGATTCTAGGATCTTGTAAGAAAACTATTGAAAATTAAAATGAAATTGATAAAAAAAATATCTTAATAATATTGAAAAAGTAACTAAGTAATTTTTTAGGACCCCAAGTATTTTGAGTGTCAAGATTCTACACTATATTCACTTCATTACTAGTATAAAAGGAAAATACTTTTTGAGATGTATTATAAGTGATAAAATTTGGAATTTTATTCATGATACTATTTTTAGTGGAGATAAAATTTTTACTTGAAAATTTTATTGACTATCTCGTCACATTATTCTTGATCTTCCACTCATCCACTATAATAAACCCATATTTATGTTTCTATACTCACCGGTATGATTCTTGTCCACTATCCTTAAAAATATAAAAAAATAATTTTCATAATATCATTATCATTTTGGAATTTTATTCATGTCATATACATCAAAAAAAATCTTTAGTACTTTGACCATTCCTCAAGTTCTCATATGAGACATTAAAAGTCTATCTAATTGAAGAAGAGGGGTCACTTTCAAAATAATTTATATATAATAGATTCCCTATTATATGGATGAATTTTATCAAATATTTTATAAGTAACAATGACATACATCATTAAGGAGACCATTTAATATTTTATGGTTTATCAAAACAATCCACACATACAATGCTAATAGATAATTTCTACCCCAAAATTATTTAATAAATGATTCAAAATCATTATGTGAAACAAAAACTCAATAAAAAAAATTTAACTTAATGTTTCTAAAACTATTATTTTATAGAAATGATATAATTTATATGGTTTGGATATATTTTTTAAAAAACAGACTATTTATTCCAAAAAAACATTCAAGTATTATAAATAATTAATTCTCTATAGATTCTATTATTAAAAATGGGTTCTTAGACATTTAAATTGAGATCCAAATATGTATGTATTTTATTGATGGATTCCAAAAAAATAGCAATGTACACTATAATTATAAATTATGATAAAAATATTTAAAAAAATATTACAAATTTTTTGAAATCTATTTCATTTATCATTTGGGTTTAACCAAATTTTAATGATACCATGTTTTTTCAATCTAGAAATTTAAGAAATAATTTTAATATTTAGTTTAATGGATGGGTCAAATATTATCAAATATTTTGAATGTAATTATGATGTTTTTAATTCCTCTAAATAATGTTTCTAGATCTAAAATGAGGGTTGGTTTGTAACTTGGAGGTTTCGAGAGCATCTTGAGGGTTTGAGACCAGAAATAGGATTTTTGGGAAAAGTACGATAGAGGGAACATTTTCAGTGCATTGTTAGAGTTAACCAAGCAACCAAACCATATGGCCCATATTATATAGGTGAACAATCTGGGGAGATTTTGCAGAAAACTAGGGAAAATTGTTCTGGTGCCTGCATGGTTAGTGTTAACCGTGTGTGGGGTGTAGTGCTTGGATAGTTCTAACCACATGGTTGGAACAAGGTTTGTACAACCATGATGCTTGACAAAAGGGGGGATATCCTTTTACCCTATGGGTTTGAAAAATTTTCCTCCCCATTTCTCCATCCTTTCAGCTAAAATATCCCCCGCACATACCCTTCCTCTCATCCTTTTTCCCTATGATATTCTCCCTCGTTATTGTCCATAATCAAATGTCGTTAGGTATGTTGGAACCCTATAGGTAAATCTTCAACTCCATTTAAATATGTTATGTTATTTATGTTCTTCCTTTAACCATGTTTTCTTTATTTAGGGGTTTCGATCCTAATTACACTAGAGTATAGTGGAAGCAGATACCAGTGTTGGGGGTTTCACTCTGCCTTGGAAGAGGGTGACCTGAGATTTCGTTCTCACTTCATCGTGTGTCATTTCATCAAGTTATGTCACATCAGTGAAATTAGAAAGACTTAATAATTTAGTAAATTTTTTTAAAGGTATTTTTAAGCCCATTTTATAGGTATTTTAACCAATTTTATCTTGTTTCTGTATCACTTATTGTTGGCGAGAATTAAGTCATTATTCTGGTGCGATGAGATCGATCAATGAGCTTTTAAGCATTTTACCCATTTCAATAAAGTTTTTTTTCGATATTTATAGATTTTTTGTTTTGTTTAGTTAATTATAATGTTATTATAATTAATTTTTTATGATGGTTTTGTTGAGAGGTAGGTCCCAACATGACTCAGATGAGCCCGGATGGGCCTTGTCACCTGCTGCTAGCCCTTGGAAAATAGATGGATAGATTTATAATGTTAGGTAGTCTGTCATAACTACCCTTTAGTATATATTCATTTTTATGGTAATATTTGGATGCTCGATCCCACCCATGAGGGTTACACCCCCTATTTAAATTTATTATGATGAATTTTTTAGTTAAATGAAATGGGTAGAATATACTGGATGAATTTCGGGATCACTTATAACCCTAGTGTTCTAGATTCATCCCAATACATGATTTCCTAACCTTGACATAGTATCCCCTATGGTGTGTACCTTCTTATTCTATTTTAGGATCCTAAGAGGGATTATTTTATTGAATACTGACTTAGAGGACCCCAATAGTGATGCCTCTATTTACCATGGATATCATAGATCCTAAGTAGGATGCCTCTATAGTGTTATGAATTAGGGGACATAGTGGTTACTATGGTTCTTGAACAACCCAGAGATAGTATGTGATCGGTTTGGGTAGAGATAGTAGGGGTGTCACCTTAGAACCCACAAAAATCTTGTAAGTTGTGAGGCTATGGAAGTAATGGTGGGTTAGGATTTCATCCAACCTCACTCTTTTAATTATGCATTCACTTATTTACTGTTGATGTAGTGATGATTATCATATGTGCTTCTTGGTTCATGGATGATGTTATTAACATAGTGTGAATTATTTTATTTGTATTTATAGATGAATTTCCTAGAATTATTCTTCTAAGACTTATCCTATTGTTATTTCTAGACATACATCTTGTGGTTTGTATTATGAGCCTTCCTTGAGTGAAGGTTACTATTACCATTACTATAAGAACCATTTTCACTAAGATTCCTCCCTGATGAGGGATACAGAGTTAGGTTTCTTAAATTGCCTCAGATCCCTCTTATACTAGGCTACTCTAGGAATGGTTATCCTCAATTCATTCTAGAGGAATCCAAAAAATTTCGATTGGGAATATTTCCCCCAATCAGCAGGATGCTAATTAGTACTACAACGATGGACTTAATCTCCTCATTTTATGCCTAGGATACACCCTAGGATTAATTGATACATAATTATAGATACTCGCAATATTTTTTTGGGAGTGGGTCATTAATTCTTTTATTGAATGATTTTGTGTTGTTATATTAGATCAGGATAATATTACTTATAGATCATCTAAGGGATATCCCCCTTAGGGACTATCTTATTTGCAATTTCATCATTGCCTATAGACTTGGTCATGGGAATCGAACATCAGAAAAGATTAAAAATGGATTGTGTAGTATAAAATCAAGATCAATGCCACATTTATAAGATTTTTCATCAGTTTATAGTAGCCTATATTACAGGGATGGAGGCGAGTATAATAAACCCAGAGTTAGGACATATATCCCAATATGGTGACATATATTACCTAGATACATTTATAATGTTTCATGATGTATGTATTTTTTATTTGGATTATGGACCCAAAGATCAACTTAATTATGCATGGATTGAGTGATGAGACATCCAGTTCAATTCCTTTTTTTCAGGATATCCAGACGATCTGGATTACAGACCCAAGGAGTGATTGATGTTGATAATTTTATTTATCACCATACTCATATATATATATATATATATGGTAATATATATCTATACACTATTGGAACCAAGGATTTTCATTCCTAGAAATGGAATATAGTTTGTGTTTATGGTCAATCCACTTTGGGTTGATCAAGGTGTTTGTAAGTCAAGTGATCTTACTGTATAGGCTGCTGCAAGTGTTTAAGGTGGTGTAGTTTCCCAGTATTTTACAAAATTTTGGGCCTCAAAATCGAGATTTTGTTTTTTGAAAAGGAAGGTTTTCTACACAGGTAGTACACATAATGGGATTTCTATGAACATTTTTTAGATCACAAAATATGGTACATAGAATGGAGAACCAAGAACCACATAGAGAAAAAGGTTTGTGAAATGGTAAATGGTATGCATACCATGTTGGAGGAATGGTTTGTAGAGTGAAGGAGGTTTGCGGGAAGGACTACAGTTCACAAAAAGTAAATGATTTGAAGGATGGTGTGTCATTCGTGAAAGTGAGGTAGAGTTTTGAGAAGTCTCAAAGGGTGTCATTTGTGGAAATTAGGCTATGATTTTTACTACCGCGTAGGGATAATGGTGTTATGCAGACCTTGTAGGGAAATTTTTCACAGGTGATGCATGGTACACAGTAAAGGTGGTGCCATATCGATGATTTGGTAAATCCTGATTTATCCAATTATTCATATCTATTTAACTATATAATGAGAATTAATACCTTCATTAGAGCATGGGCCTGTGATTAAAAATCAGAGAGGAATTATGAAAATACTTGAAGTGGTTTGCATGAAGACAACCCCTCAAAAGATACTTTGATTAGAATTCAGAAATGAATTCAATTAAGCCTAGAATGCTTCATGGAAGATAGTTAATATAAGAAGATTCATGGAAGATGTCTCACGGAAGATGGCTCATAGAAGAAGGTTTTCAAAAGATAGTTTGTAAAGGAGGATTTGGTCTATAGAAGAAGTTAGTATGCAGAGAATAAGTAGTATGCGGATGTGGTTTTTGAATGTAGTATGTGGTCGCAGTTTGCAGAGGCAGTACATGGAGGTGGTAAGTGGAGCACTACAGTGCGAGGAGGATTAAGTCCAATTCATGGAAGATATGTTCGCAAATGAACAGTACGTGGAAAAGTATATGTCATCTATAGGGGAAAACGATACTTTAACAGAGATTCAATCCATAGTTGAGGATGCATTATTTAATTCCAACCCATTGAATCAACCTTTAAGTCAATAAACTGAATTCAGATTCTTCCCAACATAGTGAGAAAGGTGGATCTAATGGAAATGATCTGAGGGATGCAGTGTGATATCCCTAAAACTTCTTAAATGCAGTGCACCTAATAGATATTCATTGTGCTAAACAATTGTACACCACAACTAGTGATGATTAGTGGAATTTGGTGTGAATGAAAACATGTCAGCATATGATCCTTGGACATATCCATTAGTGGTGAACCATGTGAAATTGTTGTTTCTTCGCTTTTCATGTTATTGTTTGTTTTTTGCACTTTCTCATCAGACATGTTTAATAGGTTCCCACTAATATGGGAACAAGATTCATCAGTTTAAAAGATAACGTGATAACCTTATTCAACCCTCCCTTCTTAGGGTGATCCAAGGTTCTTCAAGTGGTATCATAGTGTAATGTTTGTTGGTGTTAAATCTTCTCTTCATTTCTAACATGGAGAATATAGTGAATGTCAGGGAAGATCCCCTCTTTGATGGAAGAAACTTTTAGACCTGGAATAATATATTAATATATCATCTAAATAAATTTGAATGGAAGTCATGTTTGAAGCTTCTGAATGAATATAGATTACTGATTCAAATGGGAAATCTATGAATGATACATATAGGAAAATGATTGATGCAGATACTAAATCATAGAATTCCCTCTCTACAACTCTTTCTGATCAAATCTATCTAACGGTGATGATTTTATCTTTTCCAAAGTCTATGTAAGAAAAAATAGAGAATATATATGAAGGTGAAGACGAAGTGAAGGAGGAAAAAATACAAGTTTTGCGAAATAGGTTTGATGATCTGAAGATTCATCCTAATAAAAATGAAGATATCTTTTTCAATCGAATTACTGAAGTTTTTGGAGCAATAAAAGGACTTCTTAAAGAATTAAAATACATTGATATTGTAATGAAAATATTTATAAGGATTCCACCTCTTTATAATGAAAAGGTATTATTCCTTGAGGTAAGGGATCCTTTCAAACTTTCTATATATAATCTTCTTAGCATCATAGTGGCATATGAGATGAGAATCAAACACAAAGATGCAACAACTCGAGTAAGAAAGGTATTGAAATTCAAATCCATGAAAAAATTGATATTTTAGAAGATAGTATTGATTGTGAAAATGAGAAAAAATAAATTATTTCTCTCATTTACAAGAAATTCAAGAAGGTAAAATGGATATTTTTAGGGAAGTTACTTCTTTATTGTTTTCATTTTGGCGGATTTGGGCACATTTCCTCTCAATGCACAAGAAAGGATGATGATGACGAAAGTGATGTTGGAGACATGAAGAGGCCTAGAAAAAGGTTTTTCAAAAAGGTATATTTCAATTTTGGAAAGAAAATATAGATAATGGTTTTTTTCTATGAATAATAAGATGACGATAGTGAATTATTTGAGGAAGAAAAACCGAAATTTAAATATGGATCCCATACATCAATGATGGCTACTACTAAAAAATTAGAACCATTTGGAGATGAATCTAGAGATAATCAGTTTACCACGGATTTAGATCTCGACTTTCAACTTAAGGATGCTTTTGTTGAGCTTCATAATCAATGAAATATATGCAAAATTGGAATAAAATTGTGGAAGAGTCATCAGAATATATTTATATAATGGAAGATAAAATTGATTGACCTGAGGAAGTAGTAAAGGAATAATCAACAACTTTTGAAAGCTTATAAGATATAGTGAAACTAAATCTCATAATTGAAGAATAAAAAAATGTCACTAATGACCTTACATCTAGAATAAATTAGAAGCCAAAACTATTGAGGGAATTGAAGAAGAAGTTGTTTCTCTTGGGAGTACACTTGAAAAGGAATCAATTCCGAATGAAACAAAGAAGAAAACTATGATTGGAAAATTCTTATATGTTGAGATGATAGAGGGGGTTAAGAATGGTTATGATAAATTTTAAAAGTTTTTGAATGATCAAAGACCCTCATGTATGGGAAACAAATAAATTGGTTATGATGCTGAAACATCGAATGCTGGAAGTAAAATGGTACAAAATAAAAGATAGATGATTGTTGTACATTTCATAAAGACACCTAAAGTCCAAATAAATATATTCTCAAATCATAGTGAAAGGAGGATTAAAAATAGTCATCAAGTCTCCCTAGATGATAGAAAATCAAACTATCCTCCTAAGGAAGTTTAAATGAGGATAAATATAAGTGAAAACAAATTTCTACATATGAAATGTCAATTATGTGGCTATCTGGGCCATACCATGTCATACTATGAAGAGGAAAGGATATATTTGAATGGGGGAGAGCTAGGAAGTAAATAAAGGATAACAAAATCATATCTTAATTCTTAATGAATAAACTATTGTTATGGATATTTTTTAAATTTTTATAACTTTAGATATAAATCTATTTATTGTGGGTAGAGGAAATGTATGAAAAATTCATATAGAACTCTGACACAATTTAATACTCATCAACCAGACAGTGTTTCTCTTTGAAATATGTTTTCTCCACTTGAAGAAGAAGAATATGATTATAAAGAACCTACTCACATGCATGATATATTTTAAACTCCATCCTTATACTTCACTCAGTCTAATATTTCATGGAAGGAAAAGAAGAAAATTGAAAAATCCAACATTGAAGAAGTATCCCTCAAAGATACAAAGAGAAAAAACACATGGATTATGGACAGCAGATGCTCATCCAATATGACAATTAATGCATACTAGTTAACTAATGTTCAAAAAAAAGAAGGTTTGTGGAACAGTAAATTTTGGTAATTATGGTTCTTTAAATATTAAAGTTAGTTAAAGAACTTAACTAGCTAATGGAGAGCTAAAGATAACCGAAGTTCTTTATGTGGATGGTTTTCATCATAATCTCTTAAGTTTGAGTCGACTCTATTACTTGGTAATTATTGTGAAATTAAACCAAAAGGGGTGCACTATAAAAGGAAGATTGGGGAATTTTCTCATGAAGGGATACATAACAAATAGAAACTTATATCAGGTTGATAGTAAATTAAACATTCGCTATATTACAGTTGAATAAGGGATAAAATTATGGAATTGGAGTTTGGGTCACATACATAAACAAGATATGTAAAATATATATAAACTAAACATTCTCATGGATATCCCAAATCTGAAGCATGAATAGGAGAAGCCTTGTGATGCTTGAATGAAAGGAAAGATGGTGTGTAGTTCATATCATACAAAGAAGAAAAGAGAATCAAATATTCTTTATCTCATTCATGCAAATGTATGTGGTCCAATAAATGTTGCTGGAACATATGTAGAAAGGTATGTTTTCCTTTTCATTTATGATTATAGTATAATTTCTTGTGTGATGGTTATACATACGAAACAGAATGTTCTTGATTGCATGAAAACTTATCACCAAATTGTTTGGAATAATACTAGATGTACAATAAATTTTTTTCAGTCTGAAAATGGAGGATAATATACATCTATTGAGTCTGAAATTTACATAGAGAAACATGTAATAAATATTGAGGTGGCTGTTGTGAGAACTCTGCAGAATAATGGAGTTGTTTAGTGTTGAAATGGACAGGTGATAGTATGTCCATAATAATGTTTATTGAGATTCGTATCTCTATCCATTAATAGAAATTGGATTTTCAAGATTTATTTTATATTCAAAATAGAATAGGGATTTATATGGGGGAAAACAATAAACCCTATGAGTTTTGGAATGAATGGAATCCCTCTTTGAATTATTTTTGTGTTTTCAAAATTAAATGTTTTATTCGAAAAAAAGAAGGAAACAAAGTAATGTATGGTGATGCTACAGATGAAGGAATATTCCTTGGATATTAAATGAATATAAATGACTAAAAATCTTTCAAGAAACATCTTGAAAAAATTGTGGAAAGTAGTTATGTGAAGATCATTGAATAAAAAACCACAAATCCCTCAATGAATTCGTCTGCTGATGGGATCGAATATGAGGAAGAAGTGGAAATAAAAAGGATCCAAATAAAAAAGTAGTGTAAGGAGTAAAAAACACTCAAGAATCACGTCCTGATGTTGACTCAAAAGAATAATCAGAAGAGGAAACCATGGTAGAATAATATTCATATGAACCTCTTAGAAGAAATTGAAGATAATAAATTGATCAATCCAACATCATTAGGGATTTGATATCTCTCGCACAGATAATGAGAATGATTAATAATGCACAATATGCATTCTTATAAGTTTTAGAACCATCCTCATTTCAAGATTATGCAATGGATGACTCAGGTTTTAAATCCATGATTGAAGTGTTAGATCATATCAATAAAAATAAAACATGGGGTCTAGTTATGAGACCTAAAAAACCACAATGTGATTGGTATGAAGTGGAATTTAAAAAATAAATTTGATAATAATGGAATTGTTATTGGAAGTAAATAACGACTAGTGAGTAAAGGATATTCATATATTGAAGTAGTTGATTTTGAAGAAACATTTTCTCTAGTAGCTAGACTGGAGTCAATCAGACAATTTCTTTCCATGGAAATTCAAAAAGGATACAAATTGTATCAAATTGATGTCAATACATATTTCCTAAATGGTGTTCTTGAATAGAATTCTATATTGAACAACCATTGGTATTTCTTCTTGGTAATGATGAAATTAAGGTTTGTAGATTAAAGAAGGCTCTATATGGTCTGAAACAGGAACCACGAGCATGGTACTCTTGACTAGATTCATATCTGAAGAAGTTTGAATTTAAAAGAGAAGTGGATCACAATATTTATGGGAATAATTCTCAAAATTATAATTTCATGGTTCTGGTGTACGAGCATGATATTATATTTTGAGGGAGTAGGCAGGGATTAGTGGATGAATTTTTCTAATCACATAAAATCAGAATTTGAAATTTCTATGATTTTGGAACTCACATACTTCTTGTGGATTCAAGTGATTCTAGGGAAAGACTAAACTTTGATTTCTTAAGAAAATTATGCAAGATATTTTCTAGAGAAATTCAATATTCATGAATTCAAACCAATGATGACTTCAATTGCGGTTGAAAATAAACTTATAAATAATGAGGATGGGAATTCTATAGATCCAAACTTGTATAAAAGAGTATTTAGAATCCCACATTACTGAACTAAAACACAATTAGATATTGTATTTACTACATTATTAGTGGCCCGATTTCAATGAATTTTGAAGGAAGAACTTATGGATGTAATTAAACGAATCGTGAGGTATATTCAAGGTACACACAATTATGGATTATAATTTGTCACCAAAAAGGACAATGAACTATCAGCATTTTCTAATCCTGATTGGGATGGAGATGTGGTGGATAGAAAATCCACATGTGGTGGATCATTCCTTATTGTAATGAAATGTGTGGGTTGGTTGAGTAAGACATAGGAAATCACTTCTCTTATTAATATTGAATTTGATTATATCTCTGTTACAAAGGCTTGCACTCAACTACTTTGGATGAAGCAAAAACTGACTAATATTGGTGATTTTTTGAAATAACCAATGGTGATTCACTGTGATAATAAGAGTGAAATTTATCTTATAAATAATCCTTGTTATCATTCTTGTATGAAAAACATTGAAATCAGATATCACTTCATTAAGGAAATGGTGGAATAGGGCATAATTAAAATGGATAATATTGGAACTAATAATCAAGTGGATGACAAAATTAACAATCCATTATTATCATAGGTGTTTGAGAAACATTGGTTCAACCTCGTTGTTCAACCACCTCCTAGTACATGAGGAGGATTTGGATTCTCCCCTATTCCTAGTTATATTAACTATTTAAAACTGTTTGTGAATGTGATGCAGGTTTATGGGGGAGATACGGTCTAGGGGGAGTGTGTTTTAATCTATACCATATTAAAATATTGTTTTTGGGGTTTATTTCCAATGGGGGATAATGGAAAAATTCATTTAAACATATAATGGAGAATGGATAAAGGAATAGAATGAAATGTTTTTATAAAAAAATTCTGGTTACAGGAGAAATTCAATGAGTTACAATGGGGGAGAATGAGAATGAAGAAAATAGGACATCTTTCAATCATTATAAAACATTAGAATCTGATTCATACTTACCCTCTTGTTTTCTACACTGATTATTTCTCATGTAGACTTAGAGAGTTGGCTGATTTGTTTCTCATTTATCATGTTTTGGCTACTGCTTCATTGAATTTATTTGCAGATTACCAACAAACCCAAAGGGGGATATTTTTGGAACCATGGATATTCTTTGCTGGAAATAGAGTATGGTTTTTTTATATTTTCTATTCACATTGGTTTTATCAAGGAGTTTATAATTCAAGTGATCATACATTAAAATCTAAAGTTGTTTTCTGAGGTGGCACAGTTTACCATTGTTTTCAAAAAATTTGGGCCTCAAAATTGGGAGTTTTTTTTGAAAAAGAAGGTTTTACACAAAGGGAGTACACTGAATGGGATTTATAGAAATATTCGGTGGATCATGAAATATGGTACGCAAAATGGTGAACCACGAACCATGTAGTGGAAATGATTTGCAGAACATAAAATGGTACATGGACCATATAAGAGGAATAGTTCAAAGATCTATGGAGGTTCATGGGAAGGCCTGAAATTCACAGAAGGAAAATGGATTGTATGATGCCGTGTTGTTTGTGAAATAATGGGGATTTTTTTTAGAAGCATCGAAGGGTGTCATTTGCAGAAATGATGTGGTTATTTGTGCTTTAGAATATTGAGAATGGAGGTACAAGGAACACGTAGGTAATATGGTTCCCAGGTGATGCACGTTATGTGGTAAAGGTGGTTCCATATTGATGATTTGGTAAATCTCAATTTAGGGGATTTTTTTGATCTATTTTCTTATACAAGGAGCACTTACCCCTTCATTATATTGTGGAACTGAGATTAAAAATATAAGAATAATTTATTGAAGTCTAAAAGTGCTTTATGGGAAGACAACCCTACAAAAGAAAATTTGATTAGAAATCCTAAATGAATTTATTGAAGTCCAAAACAGTTCATGGAAGAAAGTTCGTGAAGTTCATTTTGTAGAAGACAGTTTCTGGATGAAATTTCGTAGAAGAAGGTTTGTGGAAGATAGTTTTCCGAGGAGGATTGGGTCCATAGAATGAGTTTGTATGTAGAGAAGAAGTAATATGAGGACATGGTTTGCGAAGGTAGTATACAATCACGATTTGAAAAGGCAGTACATAGATGTGGTATGTCGAGAACTACAGTACGCAGAGGAAGAAGTCAAGTTCATTGAGAACAATTTTTTGAATGAAAAGTATTCAGAAAAGTAGATTACATATATAGGGGAAAATGGGACATTAACAGAGAATATATCAATAGTTGAGGATGCATTATTTAATGCCAACCCATTTAAGGGACCGTAATGTTGATAAACTGAGTTCAGATTCTTCCTAACATAGTGAGTAAGGGGGAGTCAACATAAGTTATCTGAGGTATAGATTTTTTTATCCCTAAAACCTTGTAAAGTCAGTTCTCCTAACACATAGTGATTGTGTTAAACATTTGTACTCAACAACTAGTAAAGATTAGTGGACTTTGGTAAGAATATAAACTAGCCGACATATTATACTTGGATTTATCCATTAGTGCTAAACCAATTCAAATTGTTGTGTCTTCACTTTTCATGTGATTTTTTGTTTTCTTCACATTCTCATCAGATAGATTTAAGATGTTCCTACCAGCAGGGGAACAAGATCCATTAGTTTAAAAAAAATTGACACCCTAATTCACCCCTCCTCTCTCAGGGTGTTCTAAGGTCCTTCATACACACATATATATATATAAGATGGAATATTTCTTAGTTTATCGGGGTCATATACCCAGGTATTGACTATGGTTTCATATTATTTATTTTATTTATATTTTCAATTTGTTTCTTAGTTGGGTTGAGAAAATTCCATGAGCATGTATTATATGACTTATCATTTAGTTTATTTATAGAGTCTATCATTATTATTATAATTATTCTAATGTGTATCTCACTTTTATATACACTTTATATTACTCTCTATGTACAAGGTTGTGGTGGTGGTTCCCTACTATGTTTTGTACTCATAACCAGCTCAGACCGCCATTGCATTGGGGTACCTGAGAAGATGTTCACTTGGTTGTGGTTATTGGTAGGGTTGAGGCCTAGGATTGATCAAGAAGGATGGATCATATATATATATATATATTAATATCAGGTATGTGGTATGGATCAGTGTAGTAGTAGAGCCTTTTACTTTTATTTAAATTTATTTTATGTACTCTTGTATATATGCTCATCCTAGTGGGTGACTAGTGTTGTATATATGACATGGTTTTTTGGGGAATTTATATAATTTCATTTATTCTTAAAACATGTTCTATTTCAGTTTATCTATTTCTTATACACTCTTTCTATTTACCTATTGGAAGAAATGTATTTATTTTCATTGTTTTTACTTTGATATGATAGAAGATTCTATCACATGACACATGTTAGTCCCTCACTACTAGTCGGCAGCCTCTGGCGTATGGAGAGGCATTCATGAGGACTTGTGATGAACCAACTCGGGGCACCTGATTTGTGTAATTTGGGCCAGTACATTAAAAAGTGGTATCAGAGGTGTTCCTTTCCTTTTTTTACTATTTGGGATATGGTAGTAAAGATTATTAGGATTGTGATGGAACCTGCAATGGAAATCAAACTGCTACATCAAGAACACCTTTTCTGGTGGGATGTCCAGGTTTCCAAGGGTATGGGATTATTGTTCTAATCTATGATTTTATAGTTTTATATCATTTTTTCTTTGATTGATGTACATTTTATGTGTATTTTATGATTTATTGTGAATTTTTTGATCTTTTACCATTGGAAAGAATCCATGGATTGCTTTTGACTCCCAGTTGGAAATGCATGAGGCATCTCATGCACCATATATAGAATGTAGTATTCAAATGTTATAGGCCTATTAGTGTGTGATTATTACTGATGACAGAGAAATTTTTTTTAAAGTGTCAATAAAAACCTAAATGGTTTTTTCTCATATAGGTTTTTGGTGTAATTCTACTCAATTAGGATGACTTGTATATATATATATATATATGATTTTGATGGTAGGTGGGGTGGATCTATATTGAGATATTTTATGGGGAGGTTGATGACTCATTCCACATGTATAAGAGGTGTAGTGACCCTAGTAGGTCGATAGGACAGAATATTCCAATGTGTTGGACCCATTTTTGGGTGTTGTTTCTGAGGTTCGGTTATTTTATATTTTTGTAACAACCTATTAAGTGTTTTTCTTCATTTCATGGAAATACTTTCTACTTATCAAACCTCTATTTTTGGTTATTCATCTATATCAATCAATATTATTATTATAGGTACCTTTTCATTTCTATCGAACTAGAACTTGAGTGAGTATTACCATATGTGTATTCCTAGGGAGTTTCAGTTCTATATCTCTTTTATATTGGTATCATGACCTCTAGATATCACTTCCTTATGAGGATGGTTTTTTGGGGATCAATGCCTAGAAGGATTATTATTGATAGTTTTCACCCTCATAGTTCATTATATTTACCTCCCTTTATTAGGTTTAAAATTTATGGATGTGAGGTTAGATATAGTGACCCTCATGTGAGAATTGATCGATTGTTCTAGGTGGGATAACTAGAAGCCTCTAGTTTTGACTAAGACCATTGTAGGTAAATATTTTTTTGTTTAAGGAAATCTTGAGAGTGAGGTTGGCCTAAATTTATGGATTCCTTTTTAGGTAGTGAGCTTAGTGTTATGCTCATTTGAGACAGGTGCATAGTAAGTGCTCAACCTTTTCTGATATATTCATGATAATGACTTTGGTTTCTGATAAAACACATAGGGTGACTGTGTTTTGATACTTCTTTCAATGGGAAAGATTATTTAGGTGCCCTGAAATTTTAACTTGTAGTCGCACATTTGATGATTAAATTTCATAAAATGGAATTTTGTGGTGGGTGGTCATGGAACAAATCCTGGCACAGGTAAGGTGCCTGATTTTGAATAGGAGTTACAAGGTAGATTTGGGATTAAGGAGACTGATGTTTCATTTATCAAGGTCATATTATTTTTATGATGGATGACTTTACAGAGTATTAGTGTGGTGATGATGGTACGAATCAATTACATGTGGTACCATTTAGATCATAAAGTGAATAGTACCCATGTGCGATCCAGGTACAGATGATTTCAAATAAATGATGCAGGAATGGTTTTCAAGGGTTTTAAATAAAAAGGATAAATTTATCTCCATGGTAGAGGATACATCAAGAGTAAATTGGTTTCTGAGAGGTATTTGACCCTTGGTTGGACTAGGACACACGTTGTCAGGATACATGGTGTTAGGAGTTGGTTAAAGTATAGTATAGAATGTTTGATGTGAGCATGGATCAAGAGAGTGATATACACCTATGGAAAATATTTAATTATATTCCTAGTTAGATATGATCATTCTTTATCTTGACATCATATTGAGTATGGTACGAGAGCATCAACTCAATATCATGATTCTTCTCTTTTAAAATTCCATTCCTAGTCAATGATGGAACCTATTGAGGTTTCACTCAAGGATTGGTATAAGGAAAACCTTATGGTGGAGAGTGAACCATTTCCAGTTGAAGGTTGGTGACCCTTGTGAAGATTTTAAATTCAATGGATTCCATGGAACCCATTCTCTAGAAGCAGGAATGAGTGATTCTAGGATGTCAGGAGTTAACACTCAAGTATGAGTGAGTTTCTATAAATTTCAATTGTTGTGTCCCTAAGTGTATGGGTCATGGGTTGTGGTTATTATGATTTCATTTAATTTATGTGATGACAAGAATGATCCTATATTGGTGATCTAGATGTTGGTTGAAGGAGGAAAACCCACATGTGTGAAGGGTTATGGGACCATGATATTGATCGTATGATGGTTCTTTTTCACTCATATATCATTTAATTAATTAAAAATCTACATCTAGATATATATTTAAATTCTAGGTTTATGTAAGATTATGGATTAGTGAAATCCATATGTGGTAATTAATCTCATTTTAGATTTTGTGATCCATGGATGCAGGATCAAGTTTCCATCGGTTATGGTTCTATAAAAAGACTACGGTTTTGATAAGGATTTGGATCTATTTGGAGATGTCATCAGATTTTCGGTATGGGATTTAGTGAGTGTGCTTAGAACAATTTCAATAATCCTTGAGATATGTATGTGGAAATATAATTTTGAAGATGCAGCATCCATGGAAGCTGAGTGTTCATGGGAGTAGTCGACTGGAGGTAGTTTGACGTGAAATTATTCAAATTATTTAGTGTAGTGGTGGGGTAACACATTTAGTGCTCCATTGGGTTGATATGGATGTAGTTTTAGGGTGAGATAGGTTGATCTTGGTTGATTATAGTTTTACCATTATGATAAAATTGAGGACTGATGGGTAGTCCCCTCATGTGTAATTTTATAAATGCATTGAAAGATTTAATAAGACACTTATAACATGTTCTTGAATGTGATTTTTATTATTGAAGTACTAAAGATTGAGTTTTGATAATGTTTCCAATGAAATTAAGGTGCCTAGCTATTGATTTGGATGGGTTTGAATTTTTCCTAATCATTCTCATCGGGTTAATCATTTTAGAATGGATTATAATGAGCTTCATTTGTGGAACTGGAAACACCCAACGGTCAACATATATATGTTAACTCATTGACCTAATTTCTCAAGGTAGGTGATAATTGGGGAACTTGGACAAAAATACTTACGAAGTCACATTGGTCATGTGGATGGGAAGTCAGGCACATCACACCCTTTTAAGGGGAATTGTTTCCTACTCTATGTCTCCCTTAAAGATTTAATATATGTTTGTGAATCCTTAATTAACTAATAAATATGATTTAGTTCATATATTAATTAACAAAAAAAATTAGCTTATGTGGAATTTAGAATCTTTTTATGTATATATAGTTATTCATTAATGGAAATATTTGTATATATTTGTGTTTCTACATCAATGGTTCCATTTTATGAACAAATTAGAGACTCCCTTATCATATTTTATTATGATGTTATTTTTAATCCACATAGTTGGGTTCTCTAGATTTTATCATAATCTAGGGAGATGGGAGTTGTTTTAATTTTTAGGATCAGGCCCATAATATGGGCTTCCTACATATCCTTATGAAAGGAATCAGAACCCACATAATTCACTGCAAATTAATGGGGCACATCATACCTTTCAAGTTCATGTGTGAGGACCGAACCATGAATTTTAATGTTATGTGGCAAGGATTTCTAGTAGAAATATTCCTAGTTAATGTTTAGTGTGGGGGTTATTTTGGATTAGCCCAAGGAACCTGGAAGGGTTGTGGGTTCCCAAATTAAATATGACCCTACTAGGAATGTGTCCTAGGGAGAATTAATGTTTATTTTTGGGGTATTGGGTTGGGACCTCAGGGCGGATTCCTAAATATCCCATTTTGATGGAAATCAAAGCCCACATAGTTCGGTTTTATAAGGTATTAGACCAAATTAAGATTCTTATCTGGTGGGACACATGGCCTTAAGGACTAACACTAATAGAGGCCCATTGAAGAAAGGTGAGAGAGAGATCTGGAAAAATATTCTTTATAGGGACACGCATCAGACCATGTGGATGTCATGATCCAAACTAACCTCTATTCCAACATGGGCCATGATATAATATGAGAAATAGTAAGAATTAGAATATCTATAAATCCACATGTTCCTTATTCTATTAGTCGAAGATGTCAGGGCTATGAGAGAAGAATGAGGGGATTTGATGTGCCCATATCCTATCGTTATTGTACCTTAGATAATAAAATCTACCTATGCATCAGGATAAACCCCACATGCATCGATATATATTATGGAATTTAAGGTGGGAGGTACTACAAGAGAGGTTAGGGGCTTACTCTAGGAGAGATTCTCGATCAACTAACTCTAGGGGAAGAGAGGAGGATAAGACACTACACCTCAATGGTAAATGAAAGATTGGTTCTCTCCCTACCTTTTTGGAACTGGAGGTCCCTAGACTTAGAGACGACTAGGGGAGGACCTATTCCTAACCCTAGTATATAAAACCAAGAGATCCTTGATACTTCCCCCAAGGTCGAGGTCCTCATGACTAATTGGATGCATATCTGAATATACCCCAAGGACCCTACACATCATGTGGGATAGGTGAGGGATACCTCTAACCAATGTAATTAATATCTTAATGGGAGAAATGTTGATGTGTCTCTTACCATGGTTTTTCAAGTCTGTCGGCTTTGGTGGAGGCTTTGATTTGGTCCCCCTTAGCCGAGGGATCCAAATAAAGGGGAGCGCTGCCATTGGATTCTTGCAAGAAGGATTGAAGGTGTCTCATATAGTTCATGTCTTGGAAAGAAGGAGTTTCTTTTCACAAGACCATGGAGGAGTTTGAAGTTCTTCTCATAGGGGGTGGGCCTGCGTGAGTGGAGGTTCCTTAGGAAATGGACCACCTGGGAAACAGAACATGGGAAAGGCCATACTCTCAGCACCAAGGGTCTCCTTGGGTGCCCCTATAAGGGTCTCATGTAGGTCTTAGGTTAGGTAAGTTGCCTTAATTCTAGTGTTTTTCAACTAGGTGTAAGTGTTCCTCGCAAAAGTGACTTGTTTTTCAGACCCTGGAGTGACCTTGACCCCACTATCCCCCTTAGTTCCATCTTATAATGAGTTTTGGAGAACTATCTGAGGGATTTTTTAGGACCTAGGAGAAGGTTATTCATGACTAGAGCTTGGAGGATTCATCTATTTTACTATTATCTCAAATTATGATCTATAGGGTCCTATTTATCGGAAAATATGGTACCCTGGTGGAAGGAGGTGTCTCATTTAAGTCCTTGGTGAATGTACCCTATGCATGTACCCCACGTAGGGGTGGCTAGTCCTTCAATTTCATGAAAGGGGCTACACTATCCTTCTGGTATATAGTCTAGGTGTGTATAGTCCACTTTTAGGTCATTTTCTCTAGTAATTATTTTTGGTCATCTTTTCCTTTCTAACATACTTATTGTACTCTTCATAATCTTTTCATCCCAAGTGATAAAATAGAGTTTCACTAAAATCCACCCCCCCCCACCTTGATATTGGATCCAGTAAAAAGAAGATGATCTAACCCTAAGGTGGATAGAGGAAAATATTCTAAAGGTGGTGTAGTTCTACCACATAGGGTACCTGCGTAGGTTGGTGGCATAGTCCCAGTGCATAAGTTCACAGTGCCAGTCTGGTGTCTAGGTTCGATGTGGAGGACAGTTTTGTCTATAAATTCCACTGACCCTTCATCAAATCTTTCCATATATGTTATTTCATTTTTCTATCTTCATGAAAGTATTCCACCTAGTCATGATGTGATTTTTATTTTGTGTAGTTCTCCATAAGAACTTCCTCACGTATGTACATAGTATAACAACTTCAGTGACCATTTTGTTTGAAACTACCTTGTCAAGGAGCCAACATGGGACCACATTGTTGAGGGTCCTATTTGAAGGACCTAATCAAGGGTCCGGAAAAAAAGCCCTTCCTTTGAAAAAATATTTGATTTTTCAAAATCATTATATTTTTCTCAATGTAAAATCATGATATCTTCTTTTAGGGTTTCAATGGATGCCTTGATGGATTCTTGTGAATAAGCTGATGCACATGTCTTAGATAAGATCATAGATGTCGTTTCATATTATTACGACATGTATGATTCTACTCTTTTATATTTGGTGAAGAAATTGATGTAATATCATTGCAATTATCTGAGATTTGACTATCTATCCTTGTAGGATCATAAACCTCTAAGGGTTGATCTCATCCTGAAAGCTCAGATTTACTTCTTGAAGTCATGGTACATGGAACATACCAACTTCTCTACTACTAATGTCTCCTCCAAGTGTGTATTTATCAAGTTAGTAATGGTTACTACTACCTTTTTCATGTATCACATCCATTACACCCCAGATCTGAAGCCTCACACCAAATATTTGAAACCTCACTACTATGATTCCATATTCCTCACTTCACAAACATAGAAGTCTCAAGGTTATATGGAGGGATAATACTTCCACTCTGAAGTTCGATTATGTAATTAATGGAGGTGGGCATACTAGGTCTTCGATAATTGTGTATAATTCAAGAATTAGTTGCAATACATCCACATTTATGAGGCTATTTGGTTAGGGGAACTTATGTGTATAAGAATACAGATATCATCCTTGAACTACTGAGCTGATGGAGTCCTTAAACAAATTTCTCCCATATGATGCATGGATAGGTCTAAATTAGCTTTTGGTTTGTCTAAAAATATTTCAGATACCCTATTCTTATGGGAATGTATGACAATTTTATCTCACTAAAATAAATGTAGGATGATATTGAGAGGAATCCATCTTTTTTTCCATGATATTTTCAATGTGTCTTCGAAGGTGTAGAATAAATATACACGTCCAATAGGATATATTCATAATAAAAAGTGGATAAAGGCCTTTCTAAATCTAGAAGGTTAAGGTACCACTTTTTAGTTCCCTATAAGATTCCCCAACATAGAAAATTGGGGCACTACTATAATGTTCAATCCTACATTAGAGAAACGATAGTATACATGTTGGGGTTACGAGGTCAATATTGAATTTTCTATAGGGACTTGTTTGGATGGCTTCCTCACAATGTGGTTGAGTATCTACCTGCTTCCATTCCAATAATATAATGGTAGTGTGAGAATAGGTAAATTCGTTATGGTTTACAAATTGGTATAAGGGGACCATATAGGTTTGGAATCCCATATCCTAGATAATATATATTGGTTCTTACTATAAACATACATTGGGAAGGACCTATTCATAATTTCATGTCTATTACAAGTGTTTGTGGTGTGGATTGCATCACACGTCAGTTATTATGTTGTGTTGAGTGAAGTTAAAGTCCTTGATGGATGACTTCTACCATTTTTTAGGATGTTTCCTATATCCATACCATAACCATGTCTCTCGATGAAGTTATTAAGACTCTAAACATATCAATGGAGTTCAAATTTTTATTGTATGGTGATCTATTTAATGGTACGCTCACCAAAAATAGAAAATATGATGATGATATTAGGTTGTATAATATTTCAGTTAGAGACAGCTTACAAGAAGCTCGTGGTGATAGCGATATCATCTATGAGGCATAATCTATATATCAATTTACTCGCTAGTTCAAATGTCTATAATATTCAAGAATCCCACCCCCCCCCCCACATAGACACATTAGGCCTAAGAAACACCTATTCGTGTCTTGGAAATTCTAGATCTTGATGTCCATGGAGGTTTCCCAAATTTCAATAAAACTTCCTTCATCATATGCATCAATGGACAAGAGTATGGGTATTCTAGTGATTGGAATTATTCATAACCTCAAAAGGTATTAACTAAATCCATTCCACATGTAGTGGCCATGACAACATTCATCCATGGAAATCATGGAAGAAACATTTTAAACTGAAGTTGATGATGCTAAAGCTTCCAGGTATTCAATGTGATCTTGGGAAAAGATCATTTATCATTCTAGGGTTGAGAAAATACCATCCTTCATGCAAAGGTGACTCAGTCATCATCTCCCAGAGGGGACTCAAGTCTCAATCACATATTCCTCTGTCAAATTAAAGGGGATTGAAAAGATATCAATTTCAAAGGACACGAGGTCTTCCTCATAGTTTTCCACATTAAGTCCAAATTATGTTTGACCCTTGGAAATATACGCTTGTAATGGAATGTCTCATAATATCAAATACAAGTGGGTATTTATCTAGGTTTGTGAACACATCATAGAGCTTGGGGATTTTCAATAACCCTCTAATCTCTATATCAATATTAATTTTACTAAGGTGGAACAATATGTTTGGGAACTGGATATGTTGGTATATAAACCCGATGATCATCTCCCGGTCACAAAGTGAGTATCTTACATGTTGAACTCTGGATAAAATTGAGGGGGTAGCTAGTCACACTGAAAAATAATGGTATAACATCATTGATCCAAATGATGTATTTTTATTTTCTCCTTTATCTATTTACTCTTTCATCTAGTATCATTAATTATGAGGGGATTCATCTTGTAGTTTAGATAAGGTGAAGAAGAAAATCCAGGAAAAAAGGTTCTCAAGTCACAAAAATATGGTCCCACTAGCACACCCACTGGAGTAGTGGTTGAGTCTCGTGAATTTGAAGAACAATCCATGGGTCATAGGAAAATGGTGGAGGAAATGGTATGAGGGTTTTCTCGATCACCACCACAAGTGCCTGTTACTAAGAGGACTAATACGGGATCCTTACTGTCTTGAGAGAATAATAAATGAAATATGGTATAGAGTTTGGCCTGATATATTTTCCAAAGTAAGTCTTTGTTTTGTCATTTTTTTTATGAATTTCTTGAAATAATCTTTTTACTATTATTTTCCTTTAGATAATCTACATCACTTTCCTTCCTTAGTGTATCTAGCACAAGTCCTTCATGGATCAAGGGGGAAACCCCGGAGGAGTCATAGACGTGTGTTGAAGAATCCATCCATTTTATGGATAAAGTGTCGAGATATGTAGTCACACTTTCCACTGTTAATTTAATGGGGGGAGAGGGTCATGGTAATGATAGATATTTATCAATTGGTTCCATGTGTCAGTCACTAACATTCTTCCTTGTGATATTCTAGATCTACCACATACACTGGAGGGCCCTAAAACATCAACCAATGGCATTGTATCCACTCCATATGGGGTTAAAAGGGGTATTATACAATCTAATAAAGGTTTTTTCATAGATTCTAACCTTTTGTGGTTTATAGATTTTATTTCTATAAAGAAATTGGAAAATAAAATCGATGGTGGAGCTAATTTGGGTCCTAAGACCCATGACTCAGATACCCCTGATAGTGAGTATTTTATGAGATGTGAGGGATTATATAAGGAAATAATGGATTATCTAAGGGACCTTGAGGTTTGATTAAAAATAATTAATATTCCCATCTATAAATATTATTTTAGGGAGTTTAATAGGTTATTGGATGGATGTGAGTTCTCTATTTCTTGAATTTTTTAAATACAGTCGGCCTCTTTTCATTTTATGTCTTACATCAGAGCTTGATCTATGCTGCTTTTTCTACAGAAAACGTCAACAATTAAATTCATGACTAAGGCATCCAAGTCTATTCTACTCTCATTATTGACGGAGTGACAGATGAGAATCTTGAATTGGGAGATTCCTGAGAGCCACTGATCCTATTCAGTGAGAAAAAATAATAGGATGCTCCTTTTCAGTAGGTTCTTACTCTAAGAACTAAGATTGAGATAATTGGGGAGGAATCAATCCCAATAGTTAACCCAAAAAAAGTTTAGTGTTATTAAACATTTTGGATACTTCAATACATTCGTTTTATTTTAACTTCATAAAGTTGACTAGGGGTATTTTCTGTTATTTAGTTCCATAAACATTAGTAGATGAGCATGAATTTGGATATTCTATACTAGTTAAGTCAATAGTGGTATCCAAAATTGAGGCTATCTTGGAGGGATTGTAATGGGGTGACTCTTTGAGTTCACTAATCCCATAGTATATCTCTCCCTAAAAGTGTAGCTATGATTAATACTTGGATATGATAGATTCTATTTGCATGACACATAGAATCCTTGGGCAAGGCATATGGAAGATAGTAGTGAAGACCACTATTGAAGGTCTTCCATCACGACTTCACCAACTTAGGACCATGTTTTCCTTTCTAGGGTATTTCGGGTTTTATTAGCACATGATATAAAATAATATAAATTCAATAATCTAGAAAAGGGAAGAAGAATATAGGTAGTAGTGTTTTTGGCATAGTTAGTAGGATAGTTTTGAAATTATAGGGTTGTTGTGTCTCAGGCAGAGGGAAATCATGTCATTGAGTTGGAGAAGCATCAACATCATCAAGATGATAAATATATTCAAATGTTATGTCTTTAAGAATAACTAAACCCCATTCGGGAAAATATTTTACGACACCACAATTCCTTGAATAGGGTATTAGAATAAGGTGAGGAATATGTGGTTATAGAGAAAGACAAGATTTATCATACTGAAGAGTTCAACGCCACTCAACTAGTTGGTTTTGAGAATGTTTTGGTAAATTCTCAAGCCACAGCTCAACATCACAAGTCTTATGTCAAGGAGCCCCTGTAAAATATGGCAGAGATACTCCAGCATGTGGAAGTTCCTATACATTTGATGACATAAATGAAAATTATTTTTTTTTCTAATCAACGGTTCTTACATTCATGTTCACATTGTAATCGTAATATAGCACTGAAAATGACTTATTTGATTGAACCTTGTTGCGTTATAATTAAAAAAATAAGGGTAAGGGATCCCTCTAATTTTTTTCCTAAGACATGGGGCCTAGAAAGAATAGTTTAATTATTTCTAGGGTCATATGGAAAACCCTATAAACATCAGGTCTATTGTTTCATCACCATAATTTTTTACTAAGTCTAATAAAGAAGACATAGTGGGAGGGACATGGATTTTTATTTGGCCTCCCTTTGTGGTGTTTCATCCTAACATGTTTTTTCCATTTTATCATTTCATTACTCGATTATTACCTAATCCCTGCATATCATAGGCCTTGAGATTCATCACTCAATTTTTACATAGGTTTCCCTTTGTGGGTTTTCAACCTAGAGAGTATAGTGTCATTTTTGTGTGGGTAGTTTAAATTCATGCAATCTAGACTAATGTGATTGGTATTTTTGGTTGAACAACTTTGACCTTTATTTTTGGAATAATTACCCAAACAATTTATTTTAACTAATAATTTTCTGACATTATTTAGATACCCTAAGGGGAATTTTGACTTGTGATTTGGTAATTATTTAATCTAAAACGTGATAGTGATAAGTATTTTTGGAATGGCCACAGACCATGTCTGTAATGAATTTTCCAACATGATATTATCAGGGATTATGGTAATAGAGGATCCATATCATTAGTATGAATATTCCACTGGTTATAAATCCCTTTTGTGGGTGATTTTATGCAAATACAATTGGGTCGTACTAATGAATAGTCATATAGTGGCATCCTCTGGCTGACAGACCCTAAAATTTGATGGGAAAAATATGCAAATTCAACTAGGAAAAATTATCTCATAAATCAAAAAAGGTATATATATTAATTATGATATTCTATTACAAATGATTGGGAATTTTGTGCAGATTTGTATTTCTCAAGACTACGAAAGATTCTTTTCAAAGGGAAGGTGTATGGGTATGAAGATAGAATTTTTATTGTAATTTTCCAAAAATTTTAAACTGATCCTACGCAAATTTTCCTTGCATAAAGAAGAGTAAATTATATTAAATGATCAACATCAAGAGGGAAAAGGCCCCTTTATAACAAGGTTTGAAGAATTGTACATTTAATTGTTGTGTGGCCAAGGTATTGACTTTTCAGTTTAATGTCTTACAGTGAGGACTTTGTTGTATAGTTTAATTTCTTGTGACTAGTATTTTATGCTATGAATATTAATTTCATACAAAAATAACATGGGGGGTATAATTTAAAGTCTATTAGCTCTATCTGATTGATTAATGATTCTCCCATTCATGATTATTTGCCAAAGAATGTTCCATCATTTTCAAGCATAAAGGGAAAATTTTATAAGATGTAAAGTGGATGTCTCTAGATCCAATGATTGATATAGGGGAAATGTATTACGGTGTTATAGGATGTCTCTCTTGAGAAATAATGTGTCATGGGTTCAAAAACATATTTTTTGGGAGACTTTATGCAAATCTATCAGGGGTATGTTAATTTATAGTCAAACAGTGACATCCTCTGGATGAAATTCCCATTATGTGGGAAACTTATGCAAAGACAACTGGGGCATGTTACTACATTGTAATACAAAGGATTTGTCAGGAATTCAAAAATTCTATTTTTGATGGCCTAAGTATTTTTATGGATATTCAGATTTCCATTGACACATAGTTTGGTTTTTGGAAGGAAAGTTCATAAATATGGGAGGATCATTTCAAGTCAAAAATACACAAGAATGGTGGAAATTTTTTACCATGAATTTCTAACACAAACATAAATAATGTGGAACATCTAGTTTTAAGTCATATGGATAGGATCATAGTATTGTGGAAATGATGAGAAATATGAGGCCTACTGAACCAAGGTTGTTACGCCATACTTCGAGCATGTGGTAAGAAATTGTTAACCAATGACTTGGGGGTTCACGAATTGGGAGAAGTGACATGGTAAAAACATTCAAAGGATGAATATAGAACATGTTAAAAGGGATTTTTTTACATGATGTCATTCAGGATTACAAAGATATAAGAGGCTTCTCTCAAGGAAGAATGTTTCACTAGTTAAGAAACCTATTTTTTGGGTGACTTTATACAATTCCTAATAGGTAATGTTGAATCATATTTAAACAGAAGAATCCTTTAGCTTATGATCCCTTTTTCAGGGTAATAATTCAAATCCAGCTTGGCTGTGTTACTTAATAGTCAGATAAATGAGTTTTTAGATATTATACATTCTTTTTTTAGTTTCTGAAGAAAGATTATGAAGATCCAAAATTTTCCAAGATTAGGGGTAGGATGTGTGGAAGAAATATGTCTGATCATAAAGGAAGTAATCACGATGATATTTTCCATGAAGTGTAGATTACCTTAAATATATTTTACACATATGTAGAAGGGGAAATATTTGTTTCCTTGGTGGACCCATGAATGATGGAACCCAAATTAAGATCTTATTCATAGATCGTTATTTGTATGCAGGAGGGGGAATTTTTATTTACCCTATGGATGGGACAAGAACATTAGTTCTAGGTTTCACTAAATATCTCATTGGAATGATAGTCAATCCATACTTAGTTCTTGAGGGACCATGCTGTCTAAATTCATGTGGTAAGGACATAATCCAGACAGTTTAATGTCTTGAAGGAAGGACAAAGGTGACCCATTATGAAAAAAGAATATTTTTGTTGGACTAGGGTATAGGACCCAGGCGTCACTATGTATCTTGATTGAGAAATAATCATGCCACATGTAGTCATAGAATATATTCCCCATAATAATTTAATTCTTGTATGGGGAAGGGAATTTCTTTAATATTGTCCCGTGAAAGGGGTGAAAATATACATTAAATTCATTAATGTACATATGAATCATAGATAGGAGACTGGTGTAATTTCTAGTATTGTGGGTAGACTAGGACGTAAGATCCAGGTATCACTAGGTATCTCGTAGGAATTAGAATCAATCCATATGTAATTCTTAAGGAACCATGCTATTTAAAGTCAATCAGAGAAAGAAATCCAATGTGAATTTGAAGGTATTTCAACAAGGACCATAGTTACCCTAATGTGAATTGATATTCCTTACTCAGGTAGGGAAATTTTCTACCAAAACTCCTAATCCCATGTGAACTATGCTTGATGTGAGAAACAAGGAGTGGAAAAGGTTTCATCCAACACACAAAGGAAATACAGGTGAAGGATATGGGCCTTTAGATTTTTGGTGGATGGACTGGCATGTAAGATTCAACAATGGCTATATATCCCATTATAGTGAGAGTTAAGTCATACATAGTTCATGAAAAGTTTCCCATATAGGTCTGACTCATACATGGGGGGAATTTTTTGTTGTGTTTAGACCTAGGAATATAGATCTTGGTGTCACTACATATCTCATTGGAATGAGAATCAATACACCCATAGTTCGTGAATAAAGTTGTGTTGAGGTACCATCAATAAATATTGTGATCCTCTCAAACATAGATTATTTAATTTTAGGTCATGCAAAAAGTACATGAACCATGCAGTTTTATGTCATGATGAAAATATGTTTTCATGCAGTTTAACATCATCTGACTAGGATGTTAGAATATATATTTTAATGTCATTTAGTAAGGATTTTGGCATCATGTAGTTTATTATCTTTTGACATGGACGATATGACATGATTTTTAAGGTCATGTGATAAAGATCGACTACATAGTTTAACATCATGTAGCTAAGACATCATGATATCTCATCAAATAAAGTTCTTTTTAAGAAACCTTGTATTGGTTGGGGTAGTAATAATAATCACATCCAACTAGATCAAGTTATAAGATCAATTAGAGTGGGCCTTGTGTATGGAATAAGGTTCCTCCCACTTTGACTCATGCTTTGGAGGATTCTTCTTTGGTACCATTGGATTCCTAAGGACTAGTATGATTTCACCTTGGAGGAATGAATAGAGGAAGACCTTATAGCTAAAATCTCGCACTATCCTATTTTTTTGGACCTCTAAGTGATGAAAGGTGTATAATATTTTCTCATCGAGTCACTACAATTCATCCAATCATTTCTAGGATTGATCATATATAGATAGATTATCATAGATGGTAATGTGGAGCAAGGAAAATTGAAACTCAATTTGGAGGAATAATTCTATTTGGTATATGAGTGAATATGAGGTTACCCATGTGGGAGTGTGGGTTTTGGTTCGGTAGTCCCACAAGGCATGCAAGATCATTTCAAAATAATATATTATATCTTTATCCACTATATTATGGAGTATGTTTTATAAGGTCTTGTAAAAGGCATCTATCTACCTATTAGACACCATATATTAGTGGGATAAGTGGTTGGGTTCGATATTATACTCCTCGTATAGCTTCTCTAGCTTATAATAATATAAATTAGTGCCATTGTCCATCAGTGTTGCATGAGGGACAAAAAATCAAGAAATAATGTTGGATTTCATGACTATAATGATGCTTTTGGACCTGACATCTTTTTGGGGTACTACCTCATCCCATTTAGAGAATAATTTGGTATTATATATGATTTATTTTAATTTTGTGTTTGTAGCTCGAGGTTATGGGCCCACAATATAAATTCCCTATAAGTAAAGTGAGTAGCAGTATTTGGTTGAATTTAGAAACTTTAGGGGTTGATGGATGAATTTGGAATGTAACTGGTAGGAATAAATATTTTTGTTAAAAAAAATCAATCATTTTTCATAGTGGGCCAGTAGTACCAAATTATCCATATTTTATGTGAAATATTTAACCCTAACTAGTGGTAAACATAGGATTTGGTGTTGACTTATTTCATGATAGTAGTCGTCTCATCTCCATCAATGAACCTGAGAAGGACCCCATCAAGGCCCCACTTATAGAGGAATTTTTTGTGGTTTTTTACATTATATAGAACAAAAGTATTTGGTCATATTCATAATCACTCTTTCCCAACTCTTTCCAACAGGAATAATCCATTTTTAAGTTTTTTCATGATGGATATCATCCACCCAGTTGTAGGACCATGTGGTTCATGGAAATGACTAATTTCATTGACCTATTCCATGCTGATATTAGAAAAATGTGATACCATTAGGTGATGTGAAATGATGATGATCATTTTATCTATGTATAGATCTTCCAAATCCATAGTTTCATTTTATAATGTATCTTCCTAGGCATTCTATGATTGTGGGATGTGGGTCAATGTTGTCTCTAAGGGGAACTCTTCCATTAACCGCCAGATATAGTCAAATAGAGGGATTACCTCTTTCTTTCTAATTTAATAATCCTCATTAATTTATTTGATTACCAAATCTAAATAACATTTTACTTATTAGTGGCCTACTAGTATCTAAATTTACAGTTTTATGCCTAAACTGGGGGCCTGATATTTTACCTCATTGAATGTGTATCCCTCTAACAATAGGAAGAAGTAAGGAAATATTTCTTTTGTAGGAGAGATTAGAAATACCCTCAACCCAAATTTGTTGAGCTTAGGGTCTTCCATTATCTTTCTTGATGTGATTATAGATAAAATGTCAAAATACATCTCCCATGTCTGGGGGCTATCATGAATTTAAAATATATCCTCGTCTATAAATTTAGTAACTATAGATGTTGTTTCTTTATATGGGGGATCTATGAGAAAATCTACTAAGGCGTGTCCTTTCACTACTTTTTGAGGCACAAACTATATGTCAAAATGATACATAATAACCTCCCACTATTCCAAATATCCTTTAAAAATATAAAAACTAAGTATATATTTGAGCAGATTATCATGATAGACCAGATGGACCTTGTGGTTATACAAGTAGTGCCTCAGTTTCTAGATCATGAATATTAGAGGCAAGAAAATATTATTGATATTGGAATAATGGGTCTTGTTTTTTATCATTATTTTATTGATATAATAAAGTATGTTTTCATTATCAAAATAATTCTTTTACATTAGTAAAGAACCCAGTGATCACTCTAGGGTGGTCAAATATAAAATGAGAATCTTCCCATCAAAGGTAGAAATTAGAACCGATTTTCTCAAGAGATATTTCTTAAGGTTTTCAAATTCTTACAGATAGTCATTGTCTCGTTGGTATATAATTTCCTTCTTCATCATCCTAGTGAAGGGAAGACATTTACCTATATGTTTAGATATAAAACATCAAATTTAGGATAATTTTCCGTGACTTCCTCTCATCTATTTGAGGCTTAGAAAAGGTTACATGATAAGGATACAATTTTTCTTCATGGGGTTGACTTTGATGCCACTATGGCATATGATGAAGTCAAGAAATTTTCCCAAGGTTTCCCCGAAATCACATTTAAATGGGTTTCACTTAAAGCTATGACATCATAGTTTTTTGAGGATAGAACCAAGATCATCTAAATGGTTAGGAAAATATTGGGACTGAACCACCAGATCATCAAGATAGCATTCTATATCCTTCCCCATGAAGGTTTTGAAGATATGATACATGGAATGTTGGTTTATAGCACTATAATTATTTAATAAAAAGGGAATTACCTAATAAAATAATTCACCATGGGGTCCTAAAAGTTGGGGTATTTTCCATCTTCTACGTCCATTTTAATTCGTTTGTATCTTGAATAGTCTTCCAAGGAAGAGGGGGCTTGATAACTTACAGTTGCATCATTCATAAGCTCTATGATTTGAACATGGAAGTCATCTTTTGGGTAGTGCTAGTAGAGATCTCAAAAGTTGACTCAGACTTTAGTTTTCCCATTATTATTCTTCATCAAGACAATTTTGGCTAGTCATTTCAGATACTGAACATCCTAGAGGAATTTTTCCTTGATAAACTTTTCCACTTCGGCCTCAATTTTGGAGGCATGAGTCAGGTGTGTCCTTATAGTTGTTTGTTTTTATATCATGTGGTCTTATTGAAATCCCAAGTGATGAGTGTCCACCTTCGAATAAATTTCTCAAATCCTTGTGTACTTTTAGGTGAATAGGTCCAGATGTTTCTTTAGGAAGGAGGTGTATACATACTATTCTATGGAATTCATATTCTCACTAATAAAAGTGGGTCATGTATCTTCTTATATACTCAGATATATTTCTAAGAGTTTGTTAAAGGTGGAAGAGATCCCTTCCTTAAATTTTGGAGGGGAATTCCTGAGTAATTCCTCCTCTTCCACTTACTCTTGATTTTTCTATTCTGCCTCTACCAAGGAAGTATGTGATGAAGAAAATTTCTCAGAGTTATGGGAGGATTCAGTGTTTTGACATTCCGAAGGCAAAGAAACTACTTATAACCCAACTGATGATGCAGAACCCCGTTGAAGCTCCAATGGGGAGATGAGGTACAGAGATTTAGGGTCTTCATTTTATTTTTATGATGTGTCAACCACTTCTGAACCAATTTATGAGGAAGGAATTTGTTGAATTTCAGGGGGTGGAATGATGGAATTCCCATCTATGATTTTTTCACTATCTAGAGAGTCGATGTCTATACCAAGATGGTTAGTTTCAGTCATTATGATTGATATCATGGAATTATATGAACATGTTCTTGAATTTAGACAATCCTCTTTGATCTAATTGCTGTGAAGTACATACTATTCTTTAAAGGATTATCCAGGGTCATTTCCATATAATTTGGGGCATTGATTCAAGCAACATTTTCAATAATGATTTTTTCCATTCCTTATGATATAATCATGCATTAATATATTTTGATTAGTAGGATTTCAATGTGGATTTTTTATCATTCAATTTACCAATTTTACCATTAATGCAATATTTCAGTCATTGGTGGTATGATGAGGGGATAGCTTCATGAAACGTAACCAAGGTCATCCCAACATAATGTTGAAGGTGGTATCTTTTCAAACAAATGGGAATTATGAGTCAGATATGAGGTCCCCAAACTGAGTCCTTATTTTTGTTTATCCCAAAGTAATTTTCTCTCACTTTTCATAACCCTTTTGTGTGAAAGTGGTGGGATACAAGTTGGACTCATTGTAACCCAGTTGATGAATTGTTCAGACTGGAATGAGATTGAATTTGAAGCCATTTTCAATGAAATCTCATTGGATATCAACATCATTTATCTTTCAAGACATGTACAAGGTTCTTATGTGTCCCAGTATAATGGAATATTTCTCTTCTCTTATGGAATAGATAATATTTTTGGCATTTCGTAGGATATATCATTGCATGATATACATAGGAAGTATAAACTTCAACCTCAAATTCTTGAGGGATTTAAAAATAAACTTTGAGTTCTTATCAAAGGTGTTTTTATAGACTCGAGGAATCCAGGGTCAATAATTTTTCTAGAACCATTAATATTTACTTTAAAATACCATACTTTTGGGCTAAAGTTCTGGTCTTCTCAGCATTGGGATGCTCTTTTCCAACCACTTTAGGAACTGAAGTACTTGATGGTGGTGGATTGTGTTGGAACCAGGGTCTTCAAAGCATGATTTGGCGTATGGTTTTTGTTTGTTGTCAATCCTCAGTGGAAGTTCAGGATGTGTACCAAAAAAGAGATCATACCATTCAAGCAGAAAACAGTAGTGAAGGTGGCGCCGTTTCCCAGTGTTTGCCAAATTTTTGGGCTTGAAAATCGGCCAATAAAGTAAAGTGTTTTTGGAAAAGTTACTTGTGCGTCGAGATCTTGGTGGGTAAAAGACTTGCGCTCTATATGTTTTTGAGGATCAGAACATCAAAATTTGGCTAAGGAAAGAAGGTCGCACAAGTGTTGGTTGGGTCGCGCAAGTGAGTTGCGCGATAGAGGTTACTGGAGACAAGACTTGCGCGCCGCTGAGGACTTGCGCACCTCCGTGCAGGGGGTCCAGTTTTCCTATAAATACTGGACCACCCCTCCTCATTTCCCATGGAGTTCGAGTCTTAGAGATTGTTCGAGCTCTTGTCGCATAGGTGGTTGAGCCGCACAGGTGGTAGTTTGGTCGCGCAAGTAGAGCTTGTGCGCCGGTTATCTGCTGAGCGCCCAAGGCGGTTTGGGAGAGAAAGGAAGTGGACCACGCAAGTTTGTTATCAGGGAAGGAAGCGTCGCGCAGGTGCGTTGGTGACACTTGTGCGCCAGTCTGGACTTGCACGCCGTGTTGGGACTTGCGCGTCCGGCTTGGAGAAGCGCGTCAGGTTTTGCTGTAGCCCGCCGGCCTGTTTGGAGCTGCACGAAAGCTAGGAGACTACCCGATACATTCGAGGAAAAGTGATATTCTACTTCTGGTGAGAATCGGACTTCAATAGAGCATCTACATACAACAAAGGATGCATTCTTATGCAAATGATGAAGAGACATTCACGTCTATAAACTGAGTGAGACTTCACCAACGGCAGTGAGCTAGGGGGAGTCAACGGGAGTGACCCGAGGGACGCAGTGAGCTATCCCTGAACAATTGTAAAGGTAGTGAGCCTCGGACAAAGTGTCTGTACCCGAACCTTTGTAATCTACAGCTGGTGAAGCATAGTGGATTTTGGTATGACCGACAACCTGTCGGCGTATGCTCCTTGGACGTAGCCCTTAGTGGTGAACCAAGTAAAAATGGATGTGTCTTCTCTGTGCATGTGAATGTTTTCTTTCTGATCATAATCATCATACAGGTTCAACAAGTTCCTACCAATGTGGGATCAAGATCCATCACATTAAAAGAAAAAGTGGTCACCCTGATTCACCCCTCCCCTCTCAGGGTGTCCTGGGGTCCTTCATATTGGACCCTATAACATGAGTTGAAGGCCCTTCTATCCACAGTGAATTTGTTTGACTATGTCTTCCTACATGTAGAGGTTGATTGGGATATGGAGTCTCCTCTAGTCGATCTTCCAAAATGATCAAGTCAGGAAAAACATTGTCTTGTAAGGGGGATTTCTATTTTGCCTTCTAAGCTAGTTGGATGTCTCTCCCATTAGTTTTGGCTGCATAAATAGTCCAAAAGGGCATGTGTCTAGAGTATTAACTTCTAGAATGACTGAGTATTCCCTTGTATCCTCATCCTATGAATCCTCATCCACCTATTTTCCAATTGGATATAGAGAACTCAAGTTCATAGTCACACTCATTATCGGATAAGAGATCCATTAAGTGAATAGGATGAATGGTTTTGAAAATCAATTCCTTATCTGATGAGGAATCCATCTAGTGGGAGGACTCTTGTGGTACCATTTTGTATGGTGGAGCATGTGCATCTGGGACTATAGGCATGATGTCTGATAGAGTCAAAATACAAGTTTGGATTTTTTATAGATTCATTTTTTGTGTTTAATTTATGCACTTCCATTCATTTCATTTCTTGTAAAACTGGATTTCAAACGAATTTTGAACATATGGAGTCATTTGTTACTTAGCCGAATCCATCGAGGGCATAATTGACTTCTTCAACTATTCTTGTAGGATATCATGATTCTGGTTAATTGTCTTTCTAACTTATCAATCATTAAAATTCTATATACTCTTTCTTTTAACTTCTTTCCATTCATTCTCCTCCTCCAAATAGATGACAGAAATCCATGCTACTTTTGTAGGTGGATTTCCCTACTTCACTTTCCTAGAGTCCACTTCCTTTTGTAGGATTTATTTGGGAATAAAAAATTTGTAGATAGTGGTCCCCAATTCTCTATGGAAGGGGAAATAGTTCAATAGAACTTTTTTACCTTCCTAGTTGGGCTTCTTGGGCTTTGGAAAAATTATCAAGTTGTTTTCCAAAGCTCAGATGAAATATCTAGGGATTTTTATATTTCGTAAATAATAAACATTGTTCTTCAATTCATCAAACTATTTTTACCTTTACTCCATTTAATCATCCTGATGAGTCATGCATTATTTATAACACTCTATATGGGGGCTATACTATATTGACCTAATAATTCCATGTAATTTTTTTTAAAATTTACATGGAATTTCCGGGTCGGCGAAGCCGCGGGGCGGTGCGGTGGGGACATGGGGCGGAGGTGGCTACGGGGCAGTGCGGTGAGGTCGCGGTCAGTGGTGGTCGTGGGGTGGCGGTGGCCACGGGGTGGCACGGCGAGTCCATGGGGCAGCGGTGGCTGCGGGGTGACGTCATTGCACCGTCACCTTCTTCGCGTCCATCCATGGAGCCGGCCATTGTTCTCATGTTCCACTGGTGCCAAATGCTGGCACCAGTCGCTATCACCATCACTATGAAAACAAAAATAAAGGAGAACAGTGGAGGGAGTCAGGCCATGTTTGTTTGGCCCGCACCCTCCGCGTTAGAGCGGTAGCAAGCGGCTAAACAAAAACCTTGAATCAAGAACGTCAAATTCTACAATTTAATATGAATTTTGGATCAACTCGTCTTGGTTGATCCACGTTCTCTATGATTTCCAAGAATGATGAATTTAATCGAGGAATTACTAGAATTCAAAAACAACCCCTACAACGTTTGATTCGTTGAAGATTGACCGTAGGGAATAAGACAATGTCGTTGGGAATAGACAGACATTGGTGACGTTAGTGTTTCCTTAATCGTTGGTTTTTTGACATTGAATATGTTCCTTGTCAATGAATGTCCTGAGGAAGAAGTCAGAGTCGAATTCGGTGTTCTTCGTTAGCATTCTTTGTTGGAGAGCTTTCGCCCAAGTTCTCCATCCTCCCAATTCAACCAAAATGAAGAGGTATCCAAAATAATATATTATGTTATCTATTAAGTTGTTGGAATAATATCAAATTAGCTTCTATAATTAATTGATGGGTTGGATTAATTAATTAAAGGGGAGAGTTGGGATAATTTAAGTGGGGAGCTCAAGTGGTTTCTCCCCATTAAGAGGGAGTTCAAAGGGGTTCAAGGGGATTTTAAGTCTGGGGTGGTCCCCACCACCATAACCTCACATGGGAGGTTTACTTATGGTGGTCCCCACCTCTCATTATCCACATGGGGAGTTCCAAAGAGAAATAAAATAAAATTTTAGACTATTTTATTTTATTTTATTCTTTCACAATAAACCCAAAAATTAACTTTAACCCTCAACCAACTATCATCAAGGTGAAAATCTCCCTAAGGGAATATCGGCATTGTGAGTTCAACAGTGCCCACAGATTTCAATTCTGACCACCGGTTCAAAAGTTACAAAAACCTGCCTGCATGTTTACTGAACGTACCTGAAAAAAAAAGTTTTGAAATTCATTCCGAGCACACCGGGCCTCAAAATCCCACGCTGTCAATTTTAACAGACTCATAAAATTCCCAAATATTTAAAAAAATACATGTAATTTTTGGGTCTTTAAATTCTCCCCAAATTACAGCTTTACTTCCCCATAAGCCACAACTCAAACTAAGGGAACAAGTGGGGGTATTGAACATGTATCTGAGCCTCCATCTCCCATGTGCTCTCCTGGAGGTTCTCGTGCTACCAGCGAACACGCACCAGAGGTATCGACCACCCAACAAGGACCCGCTCCTGTCGATCCTTAGTCTCTATTGTAACCTCTATAAAGTTTTCCCCGTTGTTTCCACCCAGCTCGTCGTGGTCGATGATGTGGGAAGGGTCATGCACATATCTCCTCAGCTGGGATATGTGGAAGACGTCGTGCACCGAGTGCAACTGAGGTGGAAGAGCTAAGCAATATGCCACATTGCAATGTCCAATGAGGACCTGAAAAGGTCTGATGAACCTCAAAGATAACTTTCCACCTTGGCCAAATCTCCGTAAAACTCATCGAGGTGACACCCATAGAAAGAGGTGGTAACCATCCTCAAACTCTTTAGGTCTTTGTCTCTTGTCAGCATAAGACTTATGCCTACTCTGTGCAGTATTCATCCACTCCTGGATGCTCTTCACCTTCTATGTGGTAGCCCATACCATCTCTGGTCCCACTAGTGCTGACTCCCCTGGGTCAGTCCCGCACAAAGGTGATCTGGAAGGTCGCATGTACATCTCCACAAAAGGTGTCATTCCAATGGTGGAGTTATATATATTGTTGTATGAAAACTCCACCAAAGGAAAGTGATCCTCCCAGCTGTGACAAAATTCGAGGACGCAAGCACGCAACATATCTTCAAGGGTCTGAATGGTCCACTCAGTCTGGCCATCTGTCTGAGGATGGAAGGTGGTGCTCAAACGAAGCTACATCCTGAAAGCCTCATGAAACCCCTTCCATATCCGTGAAGTAAAACGTGTATCACGATCGGAGAAAATCGTCGAGGGTACTCCATGTATTTGTACAATATCTTGAATATAGAGGTTTCCCAAGCTCTCTACTAAACCCTACTCTCTGATCGGTAGGAAGTGGTCCAACTTGGTGAGTTGGTTGACAATAACCCAGATTGATTCATGACCCCTGGATGTACGTGGAATTCCTATCACGAAGTCCATGGATATCCCATCTCACTTCTACTCCGGGATCTCTAAAGGCTAAACCAAGCCTGCTGATACCTAATGCTCCGCCTTCACTTGCTAACAAGTGAGGCACCGGGAGACAAACTCTGCTACTTATTTCTTCATTCCCGGTCACCAATGCTATCATCGAAGATCCTGGTACATCTTCACCACTCCTAGATGTACCGCTAGAGGGGATGTGTGGAACTCCCTCAACACTTCCTACAGAAGTAACAATGGTACCATGGTACGTCCTCTAAAGAGGATGGCTTTCTCTCCACCTTCATAAAATACATCAGGTGTCTTCCCTCTGGATATCTGAGCACGTCGAGCCACACAGTTAGCTTCTCCACGCTGCGCCTCCCTGACTCACTGAAAAAGTGGGGGAGTGACTATAAGAGACTAAGGAAAAGTTTCTCTATCCTGATCCACAAAGGATATCTGTAAAGAATCCAACTGATTTGTCACCTCACCTAGGAGTTGTATACCAGATCTCCTACTGAGTGCATCTACTACAACGTTCCCCTTTCCAGGAGTACAGACTATCTTGAAGTCATGGTCCTGGAGGAAATCAATACAATGTCACTGGCTTAGGTTCAGGTCCTTCTGAGAGAAAATATAACTAAGACTCTTGTTATCAGAATACACTGTAAAACGTTCACCCATCAAGTAATGTCACCACATCTTCAAGGTGAATACCACTACTACTAACTTCACATCATGGGTAGCGTAGATATTCTCATGTTTTCTCAACTGTACAGAACCATAAGTGATCACCACTTTCTCCTTCATCAGGACACATCTGAGCCTGGTCCCTGATACGTCGCAATAGACTACGTATACTTAATCCTCCTCTGGATGCCTCAAGATGGGAGAACCAGTCAGCCTCTGCCGTAGCCCCTGAAAACTCCACTGGTATCTCTCCAACCACATGAAGGGTTTCCCCTTCTTCATCAACACTGATAGTGGTGATGAAACTCTATAAAAATCTGGAACAAATCTCTTGTATTATCCGACCAAACCCAGGAAACTATGTATCTCCGTCACACTCCTGGGTGGCTCCCAAGCAAGGACCACCTCAATATTCACTGGATCCAATACATATTCAGCCTCTGAGATGACGTTTCCTAGGAAATGAACCTCTCGGATCCAAATTTGGCTCTTCAAGATCTTACCATAAATCTGGTGCTCTTGGAGTGTGTCCAGTACTACCTGTAAATGATAGGCATGCTCCTCGTCAGTAGCTGAGTATATCAGATTGTCGTTGATAAAGACTACTACAAAGTGATCAAGGTATGGTAGAATGGTATTGTTCATGAGTCCCATAAACACTACTGGAGCATTGGTTACACCAAATGTCATAACCAAGAACTCATAATGGTTGTATCGACATCTGAAAGTCATATTTTTCACATCCTCATCTCGTACTCTGAGCTAGTGATAGCCTGATCTAAGGTCTATCTTCAAGAACCATCGTGCTCCCTTTAGCTAATCAAAGAGGTCATCAATCCTCAGTAGTGGGTACTTTTTCTTCATGGTCACCTGGTTCAAGCGCCGATAGTCAACACATAGTTTCAATATCTCATCCGCCTTCTTGGCGAACAAAATCGGGGCTGCCCAAGGTGAAACACTGGGCTTAATGAATCCCTTCCCCTGTAAGTCCTCTAGTTGTACTCGCAGCTCACGAATCTCCATGGGAGCCATCTGATACGTGTGTGTAGATATCTATGTTGTCCTGGGGTACAATTCAATAAAAAATTACACCTCTCTACAAGGAGGTAGACCCGGAACATCATCAGGGAAGACATCCTCATACTGTTCCACCACTACAGGATAACTCGAACTCTCCACATCAACCACTTCGAGTGTAAGGGTAGCCAAATGATGAGTGATTGGCAGCACTCTCTTTCGGGTAAGTCCATCCTGTGCTGCAAAGGCTCCCTTGTCGCTGGTGAAGGTAAACTTGGTCCCATCCGTGCGGACACACCGCACTTTGCGCATAATATAGTCAATCTAAAAATGGACTATAGATAACCATTTCATACCCAAAATGACATTGTAAGTCCTTGATGCTGCTACCAGAAGATCCCAGCCAAAGCTCTTGCCTCCTAGAGTATGATCTCACTACCGGCACTAGTGCGTAATCGTCGAATCCACTCCCATAGGAGTCTCTAGCCGTAAGGATCAAGCCAATGGCTCCATCGGAATCTCTGAGCTCTGAACGAGGGTAGTGGAAATAAAATAATGACTAGCACCTGTGTCTATAAGTACTGCAAATAAGGTGGAGTAGACACAGATCTTACCTCGTATCATCTCCAGAGCACTGTGATCATAGGCCTCAGCTGCCTGGAGTTGATCTCGCCCCTATCCACATGCTCCATGTGGTCGGGGTGGACCTCCTAGTGGTGCTGGCGGAAACATCTTGAATCGTCACCCACTTCCAGCTATATGGATAGCTCCTCTACCATATCCGCCTACTCCTTGCAGACCTCCTCGGCCAGACCCTTTCTCTACCTAGGCGGTCTTTTGACCATGTTCTGATCATCCATACGTCTGTTCGGATAGTCACGATCCATGTGACCCTACCTACTGCATTTGTATCATTTCCCAATCCTAGAATGACTGGCTCTGCCTTGGGTTCCCTGCACAACCAATCTTTAGTCATGTGGTCGTCCACCTGTAGGTTTGGTCCTCTTGGACCTATGCGAAATCTGTCTGCTACCAGCTGTAGAAGACTCTGCTACATGATGACTGGTAGTGGGTCTCACTGCTGGTGACTGCTCAGCAAGAAAACACTCCACTAAAAGGGCTCTCTCTAACACCCCCGCCTGCAACAGGATGCTGAGAGATATCATCGAAGCCCTGATCTCCCGTCTGAGTCCCTGCTCAAATGTTTGGGCCCTAAAGAATGGGTCTCACACCAGATCTGTGGAGTAGAGTGAGAGGTTAGTGAACCTCGCTGAGTACTGAGCCACAGTCATGCTGCCCGGCACAGGTCGGGCCGCCCAGTGTGTGTCGGGCCACCAGCGAGGGTTGGTACGGACCTAGTTTGTCGGGTTGGGTTGACTCGAACCGGGTCGGCCCAATTCGGGTTCTTCTGGGTCAATCTGACCGGGTCAGACCAGACCCGGACCCACTATGATGCATTTATGCTCATTTGGCCATAACTTTGGCACCGGATGTTTGTTTGAAAAACCATTAGTGGAGCTGGAAACCTTGGAGTGATATGGTCCCTTTGGTATACCCCACTGGAGTTTTAGTTAAATTTGGGGAATGGTCGGGTTAGATCGGGCACGAATCCAACCGGGCCCTTGGGACTGAAAGGCTAATAACTCACAGACCGAGCATCCAATTGACGCGTCGTCTGTTGCATTGAGACCCCTATGACATGGCGGTCCTTTGAGATAATTTTTTGTGAGACTTCATGGCAGTTGGTGTATCGACCAGTGGCTTGTGGAGTGGACCCTCCCGGAGACAAGTGAGCATAGTGAGGGAACCATGTAGCTAGTTGTGACATAAAAAATGAAGAGTGATCCAGTGTGGTTCGGAACCGAGTGATCTTGGGTGGGTCAGCACCTAGAAATCCTATGTGGTTTATCACATAGGGATCTTATGTGGTTCAGTACCAAGCGATCATGTGTGGGTCACCACTGAGTGATCCAGTGTGGGTCAGCACCGAGTGATCCTGTGTGGGTTTGCCTCTTAACAGAGTAATATGATTCAGTAGTTACATCTAATCATCTCTACTATTCTACTTAAGTTATACCTAGTTTGAGCTGAGTTTTTACCTATGTGGTACTTTCCTTCATGGTAATACCTTGGTGGTATTCTTCTATATGGTGTACCTGTGTGGTACTTGCCTTCATGGTATTTCTTCCTTTGTGGAACAGTTGAGCTAGGGGCTTTGGAGTTGGACTCTGTGTTTTCCTTGTGATTGTGATGGGTATACATGATCACTTAAGTATATGTATGGGAATATACCTAAGTAGGGTTTTCAGTTGATTTCATACTGTTTGGTTTATCCTTGGTGGATTTTATGATACCTTGAGGGTCTCAGGATCCCTACTGAGTATCGTTACACTCACACCTACATGGTTTATTCTTGCACTTCGTTATGTTTAGTGCAGATGAAAAACAACATTGTCCGAGGATAGGATTGGAGGTATCTCAGAGGTGGACGTTAGGTGAGATGAACCACATAGATGGTCGTTCATGAGTTGTACCTACACTTTAGGTAGGATCCGTGATGGACGATCCATGAGCTTCTTTTCACCTATCAGTTGTCTTGTACTTTACTGTTTTCCTTGTACTTTCCAATTGGTCTTGTATTCTGGCCCCTTTTACTTACTACACAAACTCTGATTACTATTCATCTTACTTGAGTTTGTATCTTGTTGTGTGCTTGGTTGCGTGTGCTTACATGTTATAAAGGAAATTTCTTCCTAGTTATAGGGAATATGCCTTTGATGATAGTCGCCAGCCCCTGACCGATGGAAGGCGGGCTTGGGGTAGTCACGGCACGGGCCCCGGGGGACGGGTCGTGACATATATAATATGGTGTTGTATTTGGAGTTTGAGTGGGTGAGGGGGCCAGCTTACATGTAATAGTGGTAGCCTCTTCTTTCTATGTTCTCTTTCCATAAGATAATGGGATTACTCAGGACATATCCTGGGTTTGTATGATGGGGTCTTCCATTCTTTCATCAATTGTGGAAAGATAGTCAAACCCTACTTTATATTTCATAGGAATGATTATTGTGTGAAAATCATTATGAAGATTCTCTATACATATGAACAAAAAATATTCTTGTGGAAGATTTTGTATTAAAGAGTATTTAAACCCCTTCCATTGAGTAATGAAGTCTGAGACCCTCACATTCTCTCACTATTTTTAGTTTAAGAAGTCTAGGATTGTTTTCATCTATATCATCAAGATTAATTGTAAGATAAAATTCCATTGGATATCTTCCCACTATCTAATTAACATAGATGGAAAAAAAAGTGTACCATACAAAGGATGGACCCTGTAATGTCTACACAAAGAACCTAAGTTTCATAACTTCTTGTTGTGCGAGGGTCTGCATCATGGGATCACAATGAGACAATAAATGTGTCAAATGATGCTTCAGATCCCCTGGTCCAGTGAAAATTAGAAATGTAGGGTTCCCAAAGCTCAATGGGGGAAGCGTCTAATCAACCCATTCAGGGTAAGGCTTATTTTCTAGTTGTACAAATGAACAATATTCCTATGTATCTTCCAATTGAGCTATTAGAGACTCAATAGTATTAGTGGAACCATAAATAATTTGTGGCTGATTAAAAGCTTGAATTGTGATAGTTTCATGTAGGGAAAAATTTTGCGGGCCTTCCAATGTATGTCATGGGTAACCTATAGGGGAAGTTCTATAGGGATGAACATGGCCATGTTATGGTTGTGTTCCCAATGAAGGTAACTCCTGGTCTATTTTTGTTGGATCTAAGTATATTGGTTGTTAATACCCCATGTTGATAATATGTTCTAACTCTATCTTGGTTGTTTCGGTGATCCCTCTTTGTTGAGGTGGGTCAGTTTGGAGTGAATGTTGAGTGTCTATTTACATAACATATCTGGGAGGAACATTGCCTTATAGTATTTTTACATTTATTCTTCTCAATTCCTTCATCTATTCCTCCAACTGTTTAAATATTTTCTCAATTTTAATGGGTTCAACCACTTTAGGAGGTGGTTGAAGCACATCTTTACTTTTACCCTTTTCCTTGGTGAATACTCTTTAAGGAGGTAATGATACAGTGGTTGATGTATTTCCTAAATTCCATGAAATCCTATGATTATAGGTATTCACACCACCATCTATCATTTTTTTGTGTTCTGTATTATAAACCAAAAGATCCTACTCTAGATCCTCTATATTAGTCTCAGGTTCTGTAGGATCTGTAAGGGTGATGTTAATAACATTCATCGATGTGTAATACATTTCAGGAACTTTTTCATTCTCTTTATCATAATTCTAATGTATACACCCTCTATAGGACCGTTTCATATCCTTTTATAGTTCTCTTGGAGTTGTTTGATATATTATAATTAAAAGGGAATCTCTAGAAAAAAAATTCATGCATGTTCCCAATGAGGATATTGGATCATTGTATGGGAAAACTAAGAGGATTAATTCTACGGAATTCCCCTTAATTGTATGAAGACTGAATTCCACTAACGTGATAGTTGTTGAGGTAAAAATCCTCCATCCTTGAGGGTTTGGGTTGTTCCCACTCCATTTACACAACCTTTTGAGCTTGGTTTTCGAACATCAAAGTTTGTGTTAAAAAATCCCACAACCCAGCGAGTTAGGGTTGCTCTTGGATTTTCATAGCTACTAATTCCATGGTTACCTTCATAATTTTATAGAGTTGTGTTCGAAAATGGGTTGGGTTCATTATATAGTTTTCACATGAACCACCCAATTTTGATGATAGTTGTGTTATCTATGAAATGTGTTCTACTCGATGAATGAATTCTCTTAAATGGGAGGATAACTTGATATTTTTAGACGTATAATGCAAAAGTATTTCAATTTCTTTCTCTCCTATGGCCCAACATTGGTGAGAGTCATTCAGGGCATGTTTTATTGGGTATACCATCTGTAGTGAATCGAGTCCCTTTTTTGAAGTTAGTCTAAAGCTATGATATTGAATGATGTCATATTTGTAACACTTTTCTGATTTTTTATCATGAAATAATGAAATTCTCCATGTTCACCCCATCCTCTAACATTAACACTGGATGGGGAATATGTGATTAATTGAATTAATTATTTTGATTCTTCGAGTCATGTGCTCTGAAGGTCTCTATTCCAATTTTCCTATTTTTGGGTGTCATATATCTAGGAGAGACACCATGTCAATTTGGTGGTGTATCCCTTCTATTACCATGACATGGATTTGATATTAATTGTAAAGTAATACCTTCTTCATAAGTGACTATATGTATTCCATATACTGAGGTGTATGTTTCATACAAAATCTTATGATAATGCCTCTAGAATGTTTTATTGGGTATTGGATAATGGCCAGAACAAGAAAGGAATATTATCTTTAGCTAGTTGTTTCCCCGTGTTGAATTTGTATTTTTTTTCTTTTTCTAAAGGTTCCTTAACCTGGTCCAACCAAAGTGGATTTTTCCTTGTTTCTTTATTATAAAGAAAAATATTGGGTTGGACTTCCCCTGTCACATTATAAATCATTCAATCCGAGGGTGGTTCATAGAATTATCATTGCCTCAGTTTGTCCTCTTTCAGAGAAAATATATCACTTGTCAATGATATTTCATCAAACATTACTAGCCTCATTTTTTTATGTGACTCATTGTAGTAGGGATTTCATTCCATTAAATATACAAGGGGAGTATTCTTTTAATTAAGTGAAACATTACTATGGAGAGAAATTTTATTGTGAATGCCATTATGGGGGGTATTTCCAATATGGCTTGATGTCTGAATACAAGTAGAATTCCTACATCATATGCCCAGGGGGCATTAGGGTGGAAGAAAGCAAGTGAAATTCCTTCTTTATGTTTGATCTTTTGACCACATAAAGGGTTATTATAACTCTCATCGGGATATGAATTAAGATCAATTGTATTATGGAAATGAAACAAGCCTTAATGGTTAAGTATATAGGGAAGACCTTTATAATTACTCCTATTTTTTCCATAATTTGGTAATTATAAATTAGGATCTTAAGAATCCACAAAAAAATCATAAGAGGGATCCAAGAACACCATCATTAATTGGAGTGGGATTGTAGATCATCCCTTCATTTTAATGCAATCTCTAGTGGGGATTATTTATGGATGCCTTCTTATGAGTGATTGGGGACACTTAATGGGAAAAGTGGTTATTAGGTACAAAATCTTTTTTACTAGATCATGTGTCACTTCTATAATTTTACGATAGGCTTCTAAAATTTTGGTAGTGGAATGTACCTTCCTCGGAGTGGCCATTCAAATAGTATGGTTACCTCTTGTTGTATTGGGGGTATGGACCTGATCCAGAAGTCTTTATATCAAAGGGGAGTTTTACCCATGACCCTCCTAGATGGGAGCAGAGGTCTGTGTCTTCTCTAGAGTGACATGATAATGAGTCACCCCTTTGTAGGGATGGTTTTTTGAATCTTTTCCTCTACAATTGTTTTCATTATTATGATATTTTGGAAGGTTTTTAGGATGTGGTTAGGATTCTTCACCAACCATTTCACCATTTTCAGGATGTTATTGGTGAATTTTTAACCTATAATAGGGATATATTCACAATATGTTTCTAGAGTAGGGGCATGTACCTTCTCTTGTCCATAATTTTCTATCAATGAATACTGCCAGAACTCAAGTGCGAGGGTAGATATTTGGGTATGCCCCCTGATTGTTGAAAAGACTTTCTGGATGACTTCTTTCTATGTTGTCAGATGAGACTATTAGAAAGATTGATAAATGCAGTTAGTTGTGTGTGTCTACTCATAGTTTTTTTCAAAATTGACTAGAGGGATTGATTGATGTGGGAAGATATTTTTTCCTACTCACATCTTGTCATAAAATTTGAACACTGGACAATACTAGAAGAGGATTCTTGAAGGATTGGTTGGTGTGGGTAGGTGTTTATTCTTACATACGGTGTTCCACCAAATTTTACTACTATACTTCTTTGGATACTTCTAGAAGAGGCTACATTCAGGGTTGGATAATGCTGTCAGGTTTTTGTGCATGCACACTTTTTTAAACCAAATTTTATTAGTGGGATTCTCCAAAGAATATAGTGGTGTTGTCTTATTCCCTATTGACCAGTCGCTTCCCTTTGTATTTTGTCTTGAACTCCCCAGTCTGGATGACCTGGGATACACTCATGCGGTCATAAACCTCATTATATTAAGGGTTCACTACAACATGGTGTTGGCGGTAAAAATTACTCACATTATCCCTTTGAAATGCACCTTGTGTCTTCTAGGTGATGTAGTATGTGGCCTCTTGATCTTCCTTCCTAAGATAAAAGAGGATCAAATTTTTGGGTTCTTGGGATAATGTCCCATAATATTTGGAGATAGTGATTAGTGTCGTCTACTTATAGATCATTTTTCATCACCTATTGGATTACTGGAGGGTTTGTATAAACTAGAGGGCATGTTTATTAGCCTCTAGGGTTACGATGGTACCATTTTGGTGGTACTCTTAGACCACTTCATTTGAGACCTAGCATTGAAGATGTTGCATTGGTAATAGTATCCTCTTCTTGGAAAAGGACCCAGTATGAATGGTATATGGGTAATAGGTCTATGTGAGTTATTGTGATTTAATTTAGATTGTAGGGAGATCTTGTGGAAATTTCTTGTTATATAGGTGACAATCACATAAAAGGAAATCCTATCAAATCAGAATCTCAATAAATGAACACATGTGTAATTTATTTTCTTGTTTGTACCTATTTCATTTTTATAGAAAAAAGGTCCTGATAGGTGGGTCACACCATAATCTTGGTTATGGATTCACATCATGTTCACCATTTTTATTTCCAAAAAAAGTGCCCAACGATTGATTATGGGGGGGTTTAATTTTTCACAATAATTCATGTTAGGTTAATAATTTTCAAATGGATTCTAATAGGTTTCATTTTGGGAGTAGGAAACACCCAACAGTTCCCATACTTATGATAACTCATGGGCCGATTTTACTAAGGTAGGTTCTCATTGGGGAACCTAGCCAATTATACTTAATAACTCACATTGGTTAATAGTATGGTAGGTTGGTCTCATCACACCCTTTTGTGGTGAAATTTTTATTACTATGGGACTCTCTTAAATATTTATGATATGTTTGTGAATCCTTTATTAGCTAAAAATTATGACCTAGGTCATCCTTGAATTAACAATCAATTATTAGAATGTGTGGAATTTAGAATCTGTGTATACATTTGTGGTTCTTCATTGATGGAGATATCTATATGTATATGATGTTCTCCATAAATGGTACCCTTTCATGAACGGATTATAGAATCTTTTATTGTTTGTTACTAGGATTCTGGTTTTTGATCTATGTAGTGGGATGTTCTGGAGTTTATCATTATCCATGGATATGGCATTTTTTTAAATTTTAGTATCAATCCCATAAGATGGGATTCGTACATATCCTTGTAAAAGGAATAAAAACTAATGTTGTTTGGTTCCACCTAATGGGGAACATAATACCTTTTAAGGTCATGTGATGAGGACCAAACCATGCAGTTTAACATCATGTGTCATGGAAATCTCGGAAAATGATTACTAGTTAAACTTGGGTTAGGTCTCATATAGGCTTCCTAAATATCCCATTTGGAGGATAATCTAATCCCATATAGTTCGGTATGATTGGGGATTACACCTAATGAGGATGACTATTTGGTTGGATACATGTCCTTGAGGACCCATGACTATGGAGGACCTTTGAAGGAAGGTGAGATAAAGATCTAGAAAAAGATTCTATGCTAGGACACACATCGAACTTTGTGGATTTCATTATCCTAGTTAACCTATAATAACACATGAGTCGTGGTGAAAATTTAGAAACAAGGGGAATAATATGATCTGTAAAACCACACATTCCTTATTCTACTAGTGGGAGAGTTTAGGGTTATAGGTGGAGAAGAAGGGGATTTGATGTGCCCATATTCTTATGTCATTGTACCTTGGATAATCAGGTGTGACTACCACTCAGGATACAACCCATGGTCATGGAGAAGGAGGAATTAATGAAGTAGGAGAGGTCATGTAAGATATGTTAGGGGATTACTCTAGGAGGGATTCCCTAGTGACTGGTTCATAAGGAAGAGAGAAGTATAATAAACTACACCTCAAATGTAAAGGCAAGAGTGATCATCTCCCTCCCTACTTGTAACAAGAGTTCCCTTTTCTTAGATAAGAGTAGGGAAGGATATGGTCCTAACCCTAGTATATGAGATAGAGAGATCACTAACACTACCCCCAAGGTTAGGGTCCTCATGAATGACTGAATGCATATCTTCATATCCCATGCGGACCCTACCCATCAAGTGGGATAAGTGTGGGACACCTCTAAATTGTTCAATACATATCTGAATGGGAGACATGCTAATATGTATCTTACCATAGTTTTTCAAGTTCATAGGATTCAGTGGATGCTACAATTTGGTCCCCCTTAGATAAGGGATCCAAATGAAGGGGATTCGTACCATTGGTGTCTTGAAAGAGGTCTTGAAGCTATCTCATAGATGTTAAGCCTTGGTGAGTAGGAGGTGCTTCACATAGGAACTGGAAGGAGCTAAAAGTGATTCACATAGGGTTAGGCCTTTGTAATCTATAGGTGCCTTGGGAAATGTAACACCTAGGCAATAACACTTGGGTGAGGCCCTACTATAGGCACCAAGGGTCTCCTAAGGTGTCCCTGGAAGTGTCTCATGTAGGTCCCAGATTAGGGAAGGGACCTTCACAAAAGTGGTTTTCAACTAGAGAAAGGGGTCCTCATGTAGGTGTCTTGTGTTTCAAACCCTCAATGTAATTTTATTCCATTATCCCCCTTAATTCCCTCTTCTCTCATGTTTTGGAGAGATACCTAAGAGAATTATGAGGACCTGTGTGAAGGGACTACATGAAAAAATCTTGTAGGATTCATCTATTTTTATAGTATCTCAAATGAGGATCCCTAGGGTCCTAGTTATAGGAAAATACGGGACCCTAGTTGAAGGATGTGTCCTGATAAGGTCTCTAGTGTAGATACTCAATGCAGGTACCTCGTGTAGTGGTGGACATTCTTTTAATGTTGCAAAGGGGGTTGTGTGAGCCTTTTGATATGTAGAATGGGTGTGCGTAAGCCACTTTTAGGTTAGTTCCCATAGTCCTTATTTTTTGGTCTCTTAATATTTATAACATAATTAGGGTACTCTTCATAATATTTTATCCCATGTGATAAAATTGAGTGTCAGCAGATGACATAGGTACCATATTTTTTAAATGAATTTTGTAGGTTTTTTGGGAATTTTGAAACACAATGTATCCATTTGAACACAAAATATATAAACTAAGTAAGTTAGGTGATATTTACATTTTTAAATATATATTCTCGATTATGAGAAGTTCTAAGGTGGGGAGAATGTAAGATCCCATGTTTTTCTGGTCTGGAAATTTCAAAAAGAATTTAAATTTTCTATTTACTGGATTGTTCAAATCCTGATCAGATATTCATAATGAAATTATGAATGTTATAATGCCTTTAAATGATTTTTTAGATTTGGAATGAGTATTGGTTTTAATCTTGTATATTTTGGTTATGTATTGGGGGTTTAGTACCTTACACAATATTTTTGGCAAAATTATAGTAGAGGGCGTGCGTTGGGTACAGGGTTAGTGTTAACTGTGTGATCAAAACATGAATCCTAGCATTTACAAGTGCATGGGAAGGGGAGACAATATAGTAAGATTGTGAAAAACCTGTAGGTGTGTAAAATTATTTCCAGCATGTCACACATCTAGAGAGTGGTCTTTTAAACAATTTTTCGTACCCATGTTTGAGGTATGGTGCTTGGATAGATCCAACCACACAGTTCACTCTTGGTTTCTCCAATCATGTGTTCTTACCACATGACCCATTAAAAGGGGGTGAAAGACACTTTTACCATATGGTTTTTAATAGGGTAGCCCCCCTTTTGTTCAAACTTTCTTCCAATAGCTCCCCCATGGGCACCCTTCCACTCATCCTCTTCCCTTGGGTGATTCTCCCTCATTATTTTCAAGAATCAGATTCCATCGCATTTATTAGAAGTCTTAAGGTAATTCTTCTACTCTATTACACTCATTTTTGTTCTTTTTCTTATTTCTCTAAACTAGGATTCCTAATTGGTTAGTTTTCTCTTAATTACACTAGAACATGGTGCAATTGAAAACTAGTGTTGGGGGTTTCACTCTTACTTGGAAAAGGGTGACTCAGATGTCATATTCACTTTGTCTCATGTATTTTCATCAAAATATGTCACCATAGTGAATTTATAAATCTTTAAGACCTTAGTTAAATTTTTTAATGGTTTTTTACCACCATTTCGTAATAATTTTAACCAATTAAAGGTTGTTTTTGTACCTCTTGTTATTGTTAATCATTAGGACACCATTCTAGTGTGATGAGATTGGTCAGAGAGCTTTTGAGCTTTATTACCTTTTTTAATAATGATTTTTTCATTTTTTTTATAGATTTTTTGGTTTATTAGTTATTATAATATTGTTATAATTAATTTCTTTATGGTGGATTTTTTGTGAGACAGAACCAAACATGACTCATATGATCTTGTGTGGGACTTGTACCTTTCTTTCAGCCCTTAGAAAATAAATAGAAATCTTCTTAACAGTAGGTGGTATTTCATAACTACCATTTAGTATTTTTGAATGTATATGGTATTATGTGGATTCTCGATATCAACCATAATGGTGATACACTTAATTTAAATTTCTTCTGATGAACTATTTAATTAAATGAAATGGGTAGATTGTACTAGATGAACATCAGGGTCACTAACAACCCCAGTGCACTAGCTTCATCCCATGACTTGATTTCATGACCCTAACCAAATATCCCATGTGGGATGTCTATGATTATTCCATTTTAGGATCCCAATATGGATACCTAACTTTCAAACTTACTTAGAGGACCCCAAGAGGGATGCCTATGTTAATATAATTTTTCCAAATTAAAATATTTAAAAATTATTTTACTTTATACTTAACTTTTACACATTGTAATATTTTAGAGAAAGAATATATGATTTCAATGAATTTCAGGAAATCATATTCAGCATCTGATTCTTATTCATGATACTTCATTTATTAATTAATTATCAAGATCATTACACCATGAATATCATTCTCTTCATCTTTCCTTTCTTCTTCAAATCAGGGCCTCTTCTTGACTCTTAATCTATAATGATATTTTTTATCTTTTAAAATTATAACTCATAAAATTTTTCATCCTCTTAATGTTTTCATCAAACTTTTGGACTATATTTTATATAAACTTCTTCCCCATGATTGATTCTTCTTGAACATCTTCGTATTACTAAATGGAGTTATAAATTTTTTTAATCAAGCAAACAATTAATCCACAATTTTATCTCCATCAATTAAAATGTCATTAGATTTTTTAGAAAAAAATTTATTCTAGGATTATGTAACAATGATATCTCCTTCATGAATGAAATAATGTATCATTTATACGGAGTTTAATATTTTGGGACCCCTAATTCATTATAATTATTTCTAGTAGAGTTAAAATAGAAAATCATTGTGAGGTATCCCATCGACATCAAAATTGTATTAATAATGTTGAGTAATACCAAATGCATCTTTCGTAATAAAAATATCATTCCTAGTAATTTTATAAATGAAAATACATCATGATAAAACATTTTGACCCAAATTTCTTTCAATAAATGAAATTATTTTCCATTGAACATGGGGAAACCCTTGTTTTTGAAATAATTCCAACATTATATGAAAATTATTCAATAAAATCATATAAAAAAATAAAAAATAAAATCCTAGTGAATAATCTCAAAAAAATACTCTAGTAACACATTATTAATTATTTTAAATGGAATAATTTTCCCCCACAAAAAAATATTTTAGAAGAAAATGAGAAAAAAGAATTCAAGATCCTTCAAAATAACCAAATCTGATATGAATATAATTTCCCATAAAAGGAAATTGAGATGCATCATGGGGGTGGGGAAGAATCAAAATGAAAAAAACATTCATGAATAGAACATAAATAAAATATTACTATTTAAAGAGTGATATTTTAAAAAAAATTAAAAAATAATTATGATCAGAGAGAGACATACATAAGGAAAAATATTTTACTTGGTTTATCAATACTTTTTCTAGAGATGCAACATCCTTGGTGCTTAGTGGTTTCGATCTTGCATCACATTTCATAATATTGTATTTAAATATAATTATAGGATTTATAATATGAATATGGAACTAAAATAAAATAAAATATTATTAAATCAATTAAAATAAGAATGATTATAAATGAGTGCAGAAAACTATTAACAATCTACTTTGATCATATTCATCTTCCCCTAAATTATTGATTAATTATCCCCCATGTTTGTTTCTTGAAAAAATTCCTTCATGGGTCTAGAACACACACATGAATCTTTGGTTGGGTATATTAGTGTTTCATTAAAAATATCTGAGTAAAACATTACATTTTTATAGATATTCATAAATTATGGTTTTCAAAACTAAATTATGTCATAATGATTTGTCAAATTTGAATCTAAAACATAAGGATAATTTTTTAAATCTATTCTATAGATACTCTAACATAACCCATAAAATTATTATATATATTCAACATAATATCTCTTAATATATCACATCATTACACAATTACTTAATTATTATATTTCACTTATAAACTATCATATGTATTATAAAAAGAAAAAAATGAATTTGGCAGCACCCTTGTGTTTCCTATTATAGTACCAATAATAGATTCCAATAGCTAGGGAATTACAACATGATTTAATGAATTTTGATATAATTATATATAGAGTAATGGGAATTCTCTCATGTAACGCTTTGAAAAAATACTTCTATCATCTCAACTAACCCTCTTAAATATTGACATAATATTATAACATTATATAGTACATCAAACCATAGTTTTTAAAATTATAAAATTATTCATAGAATATAATGAAAATACTTATCAATGTAGAGAATTATTTTTTACTTTAAAATTATTAAATTTGAGAAATACATCATTCCATGTTATTATTATGTCAATCATGTATAATTTAGAAATAATAATTTAAAAGAATTTGATTCTCATACATCTCAAAAATTAACCATGAAACGATCAAAAAATATTATTCCTTGATTTTCATGTATTTAGAGAATATATTCTTTAGTAAATATATTATGATATAATGTAAACAACATTACTATTTTATCATATAAAACTCAAAATAATTGTATTCCATTATGTATAATATATCTTGAATAAAATTACAGAATCACCATTTTAATGTTAATAATAAATACAATATTAAAACAACTTTACAACTTAATATTCATTTTATCATGATAATATACTCTAAATGTGAATGTTTTTCAAACACCATGTTATCAAATAAAATAGTATTTGTGATATTACTCCTACCCTTAGTTTAATGATCAATACTATGTCGAAGATGCCTCAGTAAAGAGATTTACAGCTCCTTAATTTCTAAATCCCTTCATGAAGACTCAATAAAATCTATATTTATCAAAAAATAATTATTTAATAAATAAATTTCATCTTTATAGGGTATTAAATTATTTTAAAAAGTAATTATTATAGAAAAAATAATAAAATTAATTATTTATAGTAGAAATAAGATTGAAATTTTTTTATAGAACTTCCATTAGAGAATTGGGGAATTTTTTATTTTATGGAAAAATATTGTGTTAATAGCATTATAATGTTCTCAGGTTTAGTTTTTTAAATCACATAACAATATAAACCAGTGAAGATTTTTTATTAGTGATTGGGATATATATATTAATAATTAATCTATTTATATATAGGTGATATTAAACATGAATGTAGAAATATTTTCAATTTCATGTTAGAGGAAACAAATTATGTAAATATTCTTTTCAATAAATGGATATAATAAATTTAGTCAAACCTCCATTCAAATTTTTGGATAAAATGTTTTACAAAATATAAAAATGGTTATATTAAGATTATAAATAATAATAAATAATCATAAATTTCTGATTTTGGGTATTCGCCTCATTGTAGTTTAATTGATGTATTTATTTTAAATAAGAGACACATGTAAGATAGTTATCTCAAGGAAAAATGGCATAATGAACATTAGAGAAAATTTATATTGATCATTACTTATCATCCTTATTTATTTTATGATGAAATATCCCAAACACATAGACACGTTTTTTACCACTATAAAGAAAAAAATTGTAATATATATGGTATAATAGTTATGTAGTGAATTAGTTGATCATTCATTTACACAGGATATAACTTTATAAATAATTATAAAAATTAAAATTATTTTAAAATATAAATTGATAAAGTTATGATATAAAAGGATTATATTATAATTTATTTCCTCTATTGAAAAGGGTTATTGGATTATAAGAGACAGATAATTTCATCATCACTGTATCTCCATTACTACAGAATACTGAACTCCCAACAACAATTTTTCTATCCTTTTATCAACTTTGGGACCGAAGCCTCGTTTTGATTATTAAAGTAAATACCTCTTTTCATAATTGGGTAAAGGGGAACCCACTACATATCTCATAGGCCTGGGGGCATGAAATCCTAAATACAAGGCTCAAAATCCCATTTTTTGGCCCAAAGGTCCCTTTAATGAATAGTACTACTACAGTACTCATGCTTCTATAATACCTGCTACAGTATTACTGCCGCTATAGTTCCTTCTATAGTGCCTCTACTGCTACAGTGCCGTCATTGCTAAAGTTTCATAGTTGCTATAGTACTTCTATAATGACCTACTACAATGATGCAATAGTACTTGGAAATTCATCCCTGCCCAGATTTGATCCTAGGTCTTTTTGATGCCAAGAAGGATCCTTCACCACTATGGTGCATGCCTGTTAGCACAATTTTTCTATCCTTATATTGAAATGGAGTCAAAAAGTATACGTACAATATATAATTAGTTAAATTCCATTCCATGTATTATAAATTTCAAGGTTCTTCAATCTTATATCCTATTATTATTAGTGAATCAAACACGCATTTTTTAAAATGGTATTCATAATTTAAAAAAAATAATTGAGATTTGAGATTTTATTATGATTTAAGGCATGTTTTTATGGAAAACTTGATATATGGTAATATATACTGATAAAGGTTAAGAATAACTTCATCGTTTTTTTATAATTCAAACCATATATTGTAAATCCTTTGTTGACTATCCTCTAATATTTTTTAGCATTATCCTTATCCATAATTTTTTATTTCATAAGACTATATGAAATAATATTTTAATCTTGTGAGAAAAATAACATTTACAATAAACCATATAATAAAGAATCCCAAGTCATAGCTGACAAGAATTCTATATAGGGAGTGTTAAAACAATATCATATTAGATTCCAATATAATTTTAAAATTAATGAAATTTTGATTCAATAACAATACATATAGTTGCTAAAAATATTCTCCATGAAAATTATTAACAGCTATAAAACTATTTATAGAAGCTATAAATATTTTTTATAGAGTTTTTGGAGTCATTATTGTGTCTTCTACCTGTTCATGATTAAAAATTCAAAAATGAAATTTAAAAAATGGTAAAGGAATAATAAATGTTAACAAAATGGTACTATGAGATTATATATGGTGATATAAAATTATCAAGTCAGGAATTTCACAAAAAAATCATTCGTATTATTTATTGGTATATGAGTAGCTTCTGATAGAAATAATTAAATCAGGTATATTATCAAAAAACACATTATACTTTTAGAAAATATACTTATGAATAATTTTATTTCTTATAGACTAAATTATATATATTAAAATCAATTGTAGTGTATTATAAAATATTTTTTATCTTTATTCTAAATTTATGATATACCATTAAATGAAAAACTATTTCATATTGAAAAATTTATTTTTTTGGATATGATTCTAATTTTGGAGACCCCTATTATCCCATAATGATCTTACATATAGTAATTAATGAACAAATAATTAATATAATTTAAATTAATTAGTCATGAATTAAATGTTTTGAGAAGATTCATTGGATGCTTCATTAAATTATCAGTGATTTTTGGCTTTATAGTAAAGGATGAAAGATCTATGTGAGTTTTCCTAAATCATAAAATGGATATTCTCAAAAAAAATGCCTAATATTTATTAGCATAAATATTTTCTTAAATTACACCACCCAAAGGCTAGAGACATTATATATTTTCATTTACTGTGTTTATATGGAATCTTGGTAAAGTTCTATGTTATTTCACATTCAATGTTCATTTTCTTGCATGAGAAGACCCAATCCCTTCCATACTATATTATTTCCCTTAAACCCGCTATCTATTTCACCCTAAAAGAAATACATTATTTTATTTTCAAAAATAAAACACCATTTTACAAGGAAGAGGATAAATTTAATTCTAAACATATGTGGTGAATAAAATATTTATAAGATGAAAATTTCCCACTATGAATAAAATAAATTCTTCTAGTTTATAAAATCATAACCATATTCCCTAATATATTATAAAAAATGACATTTTTTATGAATTTTATATAATTTAAATATCCCATATCAAAAAATATTATCAATTCATAAGTAATACTTTTATACCATTAAATTATTATAATCCTCATTATAATCATTTATAATAAACCCATAATTTACATTTCAAAAAAATATTGAAATCACCAATAATTTTTAAAAACATTATAAAATTTGATTTGTTTTGATAATTTTTTATTATATCATGTTTTAAATACCATGACCTAGTATCAAAAATCTATATGGGAAATAGGATATGTATTATGTTTCATAGGAAATTTTTGAGTAATTATATATACATCAAAAACATTATGTCCATCATTGAAAACATCCATTATAATTATGAATATGATAAGAGCATATGGGTATCATTACTTGACCTATATTATTAGTGATAAAACCTCTAAATATACCATTAATAAAAATGAATATATTTATAGAGTAAAATAATGAAGGAATGTATCCAATAAATTATATTTTAAACCCCAAATTTATTTAATTTATTTAATTATATATCTAAATTTATTTCATTTCAATAGTTTTTTAGTATCAAGATTCATAATGAAATTATAATCACAAAATTTATCAATTAAAAAAATAATAATTTTCTATAGAAATAAAGTATTATCATTCATTTAATATTTTTTGAAAAATCTCTATTGTACCAAATATATGATTCCTAAAATGTAATCTAATAACCAAAAAGATACTTTTTTAAAAAAAATTACCAGAAAAAATTCAATTCATAGTTGGAAAGAAATCATACAATTAAAGTAATTCTTCTACCATGTAATATAGGTAGATTTAATATTTTTTTAATAACATTTTGAGTTTAGGATATTGTAAGAAAACTACTAATGAATAGAATAAAATTGATAAAAAAATATTTTGATATGATTTGAAAAAATTAAATAAGTAATCAATTGGGATTACAATTCTTTTGAGTGTCAAGATCCTATACTATATTTGCCTCATTACAAATACAGATGAAAGGATTGTGTGAGAAGTGTTATAAGTGGTAAAATTTGGAGTTTTATTCATGAAAATATTTTTAGTGTAAATGTTATAATTTTGTAAAAAATTATTTACTTTTCCATCACATTATTCTTAATCTTTCATTTATCCACCATAATAAACTCATATTGATATTTCTATACTTATTAGTATGATATTTTTTGTACTATCTTTCAAAGAATCATAAAATAACTAGGGTATACAATTATATTCTACGATGAATTTTATTCAAGATATATACATCAAAAAAAATATTCAATATTTTGAGTATTCCTCAAGTTCACTTATGAGTCATCAAAAGCCTCTATATTATAATAATTGGGATCACTTTCAAAATAATTTCAATATAACATATGTCCTATTAAATGGATGCTTTTTTAGAAAATATTTTATCAATAACAATTATATCCATCATTGAAGAGACCATTTAAGATTCTGTGGTTTATCAAAAAATTCACACATACAATCCTAAGGGATAATTAGTACCCTAAAATTAATTAATTAATTATTTAAAATATTTATGTGAAAAAAATAACTTGATAAAAATAAAAAATTATTTTTAATTTAATGTTTCTAAAACTATTAAGATTGAGAAATGGCCTAATTTTATATTTTTTTAAGGATTATTTTAAAATCATACTCATTATTTTAAAAATACATTCAAGTTTTATAACTATTTAATTATCTCTAGATTATACACTTAAAATGGGTTCCCAAACATGTAAAATTAGATCCAAATATGTATGGATAGGAATTATTGATGCTAAAAAAATTAAAATCATCAATGGAAAGTAGAATTAGATATTATGATAAAACTATTTAAAAAATACTATAGAAAATTTGAAATTTATCCCATTTATCTAAGTGTGTTTAACCAATTTGGTAAGATCCCATGATTTTTCAAGCTATAAAAATCAGAAATAATTTGAATTTTTGATTTAATAGATGGTTCAAATACTGATTAGAGATTTTTAACGGAATTACAATGTTTAGAATGCCTATAAATGTTGTTTTTATATGTGGAATGTTGCCTTGTTTGTTTCTTGGAGGCTTTAGGAGCATTTTCGGGTTTGGGACTTGAAACTGATGTTTTGGGAAAAGTGAAATAAAGGGAACATGTCTACTGCATGGTTAGTGTTAACCAAGTGACCAAACCATGTGGCCTAGCTTGTACAGGCACATGGGATGGGTAGATCCTATGGTAATCTAAGTCAAACTATTAAGGTGTATTCAATTTATTACAAACATGTCACACAGTTGGAGAATGGTGTGTAAAACTATGTGTCGTGCCATTGTATGGGGTGTGGTTCTTGGATAGTGCCAACTACATGGTCATTTCATGGTTTGTCTAACCTTGAAACCAAGCCTTTTTCCCATTTAAAGGGGTAAATACTATTTTTTCTCTGTGTGTTTTAAGAGAACATCCCACATTTCTTTCTCCTTTCATCTAGTAGCTCCTTCGTGCATTCCCTTCCTCTCATCCTCTTACCTTGGGATATTCTCCCTCATTCTTTTATGGAATCAGATGTAGTTAGGTGTGTTAGAACCCTTGAGGTAACTCTTTAACTCTATTACCCTTTATTGTGTTATTTATCTTATTCCTCTAACCTAGGTTTTTATGGTTAGGTATTTTTTCCAATTCCACTAGAGTGTGGTGGAATCGAATATTGGTTTTGGGGGTTTTAATTTTCCTTGGAGGAGGATGATTCAAGATGTCATCTTCACTTCACTGCATACTGTTTCATCAAGGTATGTTACCGTATTAGATTTTTAAATCCTTAAGATATTAGTTATTTTTCATGGTTGTTTTGATTCGATTTATTAGGTATTTTAACTAATTCGATGTTATTTGTGTGTTGATAATTGTTGGAGAGCATTAGATCATCGCTCTGGTGCAACGATATCGGCTGGTGAGATTTTGAGATTTATGACCTTTTTTAATAAAGTGATATTTTATATATTTTTTGGATTTTTTAGTTAATTATAATGTTGTAATAATTAATTTTTTATGGTGGTTTTTTTGAGGAAGGACACAATATGACATAGAAGAGTCTGGATGGGCTTTGACACCTGCTTTTGGCCTTTAGAAAATATTTGTAAAGATAATTAAAGGTAGATATTATATCATAACATCCCTTTAGTATTTATACATGTTTGTGGAATTATGTGGATGATTGAGATCACCCTTAATGGTTACACCCCCTATTTAAATTCGTTATTTTGAAGTGATTAGTTAAATTAAATGGGTAGACTGTAGTGGATGAATGTCAATATCACTTATAACCTTATTGTGCTAGATTCATCCAATGAATTGATACCAAGAACCTAACTGAGGATCCCCTATGGGATGTATCTACTTATTCATTTTTAGGATCCCAAGAGG